>CM053749.1:5851464-5876509 GCA_028658305.1 Pachyuromys duprasi
GAATGTTCAAATTGTGCAGGTTTCTTTCTGCGACAGAGGTTGAAACAAAAACAGCTCCAATGCTGTAACCTCTGATGTCAATTGAATTATGGGAAAATGACGCCTCAGAGCTTAGATATATAAAACCAGCAGGAACCAAATGAGGAACATTTTGGGGTTGTGTCTGCATTATTTTTGAATGCATGATTTCCGTGTAAGTATTTATTTGGGTGAGAAAAATCATAACTATTATCCCCTGTTCTACTAAAGGTTTTTTATTTGCCAGATTAAAGCAAATCAGTCAGTGGGCAAGCTAGAACAGTGATGAAGGAAGCATTTTCAGCCTTGAACTTTTCACCCCAGATTCTTGAGTCCACATCTTTATTTTATACTGAAAGAAAATCAAGTGACTAAGAAAGCAACAGTAAACACCATAGGCTAGCAAGAACAGGTTGTGAAGGCTGTTGGCCTGCAAACAACAGTGTGTTTGCTAGTTCCTTGCAAAGCTCTATGTTAGCTCAACTGTATCCACTGTATATATTCATGTCACATATATAGAACAGCACACGTATTTTTTAGCATTTGTTTTTATTTTCTTTTTTCCTGTGGAATTGATTCTCTCCTCCCACCCTGTGATTTCCTAGGATGGAACTCAGGTTGTTGGGCTTGGCCACAAGCACCTTCTAACCCTCAGGCATCTCACCGAACTCCTGTGTAATTTTTTCATTTTCATTTTTTATAAATTATTCATTGTATATCCTGATTGTAGCCCCCTCCCTCAATTCCTCCCAGTCCCACCATCCTTCCCTTCCCCCCCCCCCTAGTCCACTGGAAGGGGTAGTTCTCCTCCCCTGCCATTCCCCTAGCTTGTCAAACCCAGAAGCAGAAAGACATGTATTGTATACACTCATTTATAAGCAGATATTAGCTGTATAAGATAAGATAACCATACTGAAATTGACAGAGACTAAACAACAAGGACGACCCTAGGGAGGATGCTTAAATCTCATTCAGAATCCTGTGTGGTTTTTAATTAGTTTTGTTTCTCTTCTGCTTTTCATTCTTTTCCTCTCCTGGTTATCTCTAATTTAAAATGGTGCATGTTACTATTTAGATGAGAGGACTGAA
Source organism: Pachyuromys duprasi (assembly GCA_028658305.1). Classification (NCBI taxonomy): domain Eukaryota; kingdom Metazoa; phylum Chordata; class Mammalia; order Rodentia; family Muridae; genus Pachyuromys; species Pachyuromys duprasi. Next base: position 5,852,572 of record CM053749.1, read on the forward strand.
AGGAGTAAGCTGTTCACTCAGAATCAATCCACTGAGCAAGTGCTCTCCATCCCCACAAAACATGTACCAAAAAAGATGTGGGAAGAGAGAAGGGGAAGAAAAGAAGATGGGAAGGAAGAGCGCACGCACACACACACACAGACACACACACACACACAAACCAAGAAGCTGCTACCATGAGAAAAACCCGGGCCTGTGGTACAACCCTCTGTGCCCATTTTGAAATCTAAAAAGGGTACCATGTCTCTGAGCCTTACTTAGACCAGCATCAGGAACCAAGGTTTCTGCTTACACTGTCATGCCCAGTCTAAGGGGCCTGCAGTCCTTTGAGACTTGGTAACAGTGTCGTAGAGACCATTTTTCCTCTTCACAGAGCAAGGCCAAGCATCCTTGCTCTATGCATGTGCTGTCAGGTGTCAGCCTGGGGAGACCACCTTGGGAGTCTAACTGGTCCACTGACTCCCTGGGATGGACCAAGGATGAGCTGGTGCAAAGATGCATGTCTGGAGAAATGGCTCCCTATTTTACTTTCAAACCACAGTGAGACAGAGTCATGTCTTCTGTTCGCTTGCCAGCTGAGAAGCCAGTTCTCCAGAGGTCTAAAGGAGGCAGACATATGTTTTCATGTGCCGTCTCTATGGCTTGCTCATTCTGCTTTTCTTGCATTCATTCTACCATGAGAGAAAATATCCCATCCACAATGAATCGTGGTGTTATTCCTTTTGTCTCCAAAGACATCTGAGTTGAGATCCTGTCATGAGTATCACATGCCTAGAGACCACATTAGTACAAGACCTCTGGTCCCCTGCTGGCTCCTTTCCATAGGAAACTCTGGTCTGAGCTGCTTTGAAGCCTTAGGTTGTGTCGTGTCTGGCACATTACAAGTAAGGCAATATGTGTATTTCTTATGTGCTGTAAAGACATTATTCCAAATAATAAAAATACATAAGAGGGAGAGAACACTTAGTGGGTCACGCTGGGTGTGCAAGCATGAGGATCTGAGTTCTATCCCCAGAACCCGTGTTTTCTTTTGTTTTTGTTTTGTTAAATAATAGTGTGTGATTGTAATACCACTACTGTGGAGGCAGACACAAGTAGATACATAGGACATATTTGGCGAGTTCCAGGCTAGTGAAAGCCCTACCTCCCAAAGAAAAGTAGATGTTAACCAGGAATGACACAGGAAGTTGTTGTCTGGCGCCCCCACACACACACATACACACAACTTGGGACAAGAAATTACAAGAGCTATTTTGAAGGGAACTCCATTATGCTCTCCAGCTCATCTTGTACACAAGGTTTGGACCCCAGGCAATTTCCTCTGTTAATGTGAATATGCTTTGCCCCAAACACATTAAGATGGATGGAATTCTGTCAGTAAGAAAGGAAGCTCAGAAAATGCTGACCCAGGGGTAAGAGCCGTTAAGTTGCCTGATTTTTTATTCTATTTACTCCCTAATCAATACTTTTGCCTTCCTAAGAGTATATGTGGGCGCATGTCTGTATAATGAATGCATGTGAGTATTTTGAAGACATCCACATCTTAGATTATATTAGAAACTTCAAGTCTGTATAGAACATAACATCTTTCTAAAGCAGGCCTGACATACTTCCTGTAAAAGCTCAAATCGTCAATAGGAAACTTAGACTGGCTGCACCATTTGTGTTGAAACTAATCACTAATATGAAAGAACTGGACATGGCCAAATTCCAATAAAGTTTTATTTACAAAAAAACAAAACAAAACAAAAAACAAGTGACAGGCTGAATATGGTCCACAGGTTTGCAGTGTGCAGATGAGTCCTAAGAAAATTCAAAGTGGATAGCATGGGAAGGAAGTTGCTTGTCTATAAAATAGCTGGTCATATTGGTATAGATACATGCATAATCAAGTTCAGCTTCAGGGAAGATTTATATTACTTGAGTACCTGGTATTCCTTCACCACCCCCAACCTGTGGATCATTACTAAATAAGAAAATAGTGCCTGTTTCCATGACACATTGCCCTTACCCTTTACTTAATTTTTCTAGTCCATCCCTGCCTTGTGCTAAGTCTGCTCAGTGGTGAGCCTCCCTAGTGACAACTGCTATTTGCTTTTCAGAACAACTTGGTGTCCTCAAGCCCCAGCCTGCATCTCTTGAAAAAGATCCTAAGCTGGGCTGCCTGCCTGGGCCAACTCCCTGAGACTGTGGGCTGAAGAGAGTATCACATTTCAAATGGATTAGCTGACTATTGGGAATGCAGAAGGGGTTTGAAAGTCTCTTAACTCCTAAATGCAGCGCATAATGGAGTTCTATGAATATTTAATTGAAGTGCAAGACCCGAAGTTCTTTGCAATTAGTTTAACCATTGCTGTTAGTGGAGAGAGTGAGAATTTCCTTGGAGTGTCACAGGATTCTCTTTGCATCTTTGTTTTCCTCCTTCCAGAACCTTCCAGCAGCCGGATCATGACCACTTTTATAAGATGCTCAGAGTCTACTCCTTTTTAGGCTACAGCCAGCTCAGCTTCCCCAAGTCATTAGTAAAGAGCTAGGGATTTCGAATACAGTATCTCTTACTTCCCTCATTCCCCCTCTCTCCTGTCTCCACTTAGCGTCTGAGCAGAACCTTGGCGCCAGGCCTTGCTGCGGCACACACCTGTTTACTTTTCCAATGAAATGTGAAGCTTGACCAGAATCTTAGTGACCTTTTGCCCTTTGCTACAAAAAAATCTTAAGAATATGCCCTAGCATAAACCAGACTCAGAAAACACTTGGCTGAGTGAGTGACCCCAGACCTCAGATTTGTAGCATGACAGAGTTTTAGATGTAGGCTTTAAATTTGACAATCCTTTATGCTCAACACTACTGGGAGCAGCAACCGTGGCTTCCTGGAAACAGCATGCGGTAGAAATGCAGCAGGAAGTCATGACTAGAAAAATAGTATATCTTATAGTGGAGAAAGGTTGGCATTGCTTTCAGAGACGATGGGTCTTTGTGGATGTGAGAAGTGTGCTGAGAACGAGAATAGGATGTGTTCCATGAAAGCCATTACTGAATGAAGTGTTAGAAGAAAATGGGAAAATCAGGACATAAGATGATAGCTGTAGAGAGACGCTGCGGTTTGACGGTCTAACATTAATGAAGACAGTATGGGCCGCCACGGACTGTGTCCTCTTGTCATTTGTACCCCCTCACTCCCCTTTTCCTTCTTCTCTTGTCAGTCTATCACAAACATGGTAGAGATATCAAATCATTTCACTCAGCAAATGTTTCGGGGGCACATAGTACGTGTCTAGTCTCATGGATGTCCTTGTGTTGCTTGCTTAGATAATGCAACCAATTCTTATTTTATTTATTCCTGCATGCATAGTGTGTGTGTGTGTGTGTGTGTGTGTGTGTGTGTATGTGTGTGTGTGTGTGGTAGGGGGGCATGTACACCTGGAGGTCAGAGGTCAACCTCCATTTGTCATTCCTCGAGAGCTGAGACAGGATATCTTACTGTGTCCTTGGGTTCATCAATTAGACTAGTGTGGCTAACAGTGAGCCCATGAAATCACTTGCCTGTCTTCACAGTGCTAGGATTACAAGCCTGTGCCAGCAAACCTGCCTTTTTTCAAAATGTAGGAGCTGGGGATTGAACTGAGAACATCATGCTTGAAAAACAAGCATGTCAGCAATCAAGTAACCTCTCCAGCCCTGTGCCAGCCACTCCTGAGCTGGTCTAGGCAGCTCTAGCGTGTTTGCCCATGACCCTTCCGCAGAGAAACATTCAAATTCACATCTAAAACTTTCAGAACACAAGACTGGTGATGTTCTTGTACTTATACCTTAACTTCTGAGGGCATAGACAAAACTCCTTCCTGAGCTCTGCCAGCCATTGCCACTTACTGACCTTGTCTTGCTTCCTTCTCAATTGTGACTCAATCAAGTTTCATTTTCCTCAACTCTCTGAGTGTGCTGCTCACACTGTCATGTGAGCCAGCCACGCTCTCTATCACCTCTCTCCTGTTTGCTCCTGGACAGTTTGAGTTAGCCCCAACCTCAGCCACCTCGCCTACCATGATGACTGAGTTAAGATTCTTTTTTGAATCCCCTGAGGTTGTGGTTTGATAAGTCCTCAGTGCTGTGGGTACCCGGCATAGTCTTTGGCATTTAACAGATGTGGGGTAGGGACTGAATAAATACCCTGTCTTTAGCACTGAGTTACAAAGTACAGCAAGGATCTTACCTTCTTACCTGCATGGAATTAATGTTCTCATATTTCCACAAAGTGTTCTTGGCTTTGCTGATTTATCATGTCCCTTGGTTCCCCATCTCCTTTCAGTTCCATTCTTAACCTTTCTTTTTCCTTTGTCTTTCTGTTGATGTCTGTTGAGCTCCACTGTTGATTTGAGGAAAAGAATCCCAATGCATTCAACATTCTAATGCCCCAACAACACTCCAGAGTGTGTGCCATGGTACTCACCTCTGACAGTGGATTCTGGAAATCAGCATGGACTGCCACTCCTGAGAGAGGATTTTGGCGTTCTGGTATATTTTTCTCTTTCGCTATGTGGTAATCACAACAGAACAACGAAAGACCTTCCATGGCAACATCTGTGGAGAAATGAATCCTTTTGTGCAAGGAAACATCTGTTTTCCATATATCTCTAAATAGTTAGGACATGCATTTTCCGGTACCTTTGTTTAGTTAGCAAATAAATCTGTTTTCCACAGGATAGTTAAATATGTCTGCATGTGTCATGTAGATGCAATCCTGTGCAGAGCGTATAAAAATGAGTAGATTCTCAAAACCCACTTCATGGAGGGATGGTGGTGGGTAAGAACACATACATCAGTCTTGCAGGGAACCTGAGCCAGGTTCCCAGAACCCTCATTGAGCAGCTCATCACCACCTCTAACTCCAGCCCTGCCTATGGGCTCTGCGGGTACCACACTCCTGTGCATGTACCCAAACACAGACACATGTTAATACAGGTAATTAAAAGTTAATATTATAAAATTTAGAAATTGAAACCACATTATATACATGGCCTTTCTGAAGTGTATTGTCATTTGATATACCCTGATGAAACTCTGAAATTTAATAAATGCACATTTTAACACTTTATCGCCTTTTATTTGTAGTTATTTTAGTTGACTTGGCTTTCATCTTCTTTTTGTCACGCAAAATAACCCAACAGCAGTAAATGTGCCCTCGTCAACACTTCTGATTGTTGTGCCCTGCTATTGTCAGCTTGGTGTCTATGGTTTTCAGACATTTCTCTAAACACTTGTAGGTCAACATATAGATTCATAGGTCAATACGCTTCATAAGCATATACCCATATAGCTTTATTCCCATATCCTTTATGCCATTTTGAAGCTTGCCTTTAACAATTAGCAGTATATTAGTAGATTTATTTGATTCCATAGTACACAGAATACAGACGTATGGCTGAGAGTAACCACAGCTGCCATATCCGTATCCACAGTTCATATGATACAGACATTTGTTGTTTTATTTGTAAGACGATGGTAGATAGGTATTTTAAAGTCTGGCTCACTGAATACGCAATATCACCAGGGGTGGTTAACTCTTCCTAGTACTGTGACCCGATACCTGACAAGAAGCAGCTTCAGGAGGAAGTTCTGAACAGACGCAGTCCATAATGGCAGAGTAGGCACTGCCAGGGCTGTTGACCACTGGGAGTTTGTGGCAGCTGATTGGTCACATATCTATAGCTTGGGAGACAGAGACAGAGCATTCCCCAACCCATATATTCACTATCACCAGGCAGGTTCCACTCCCAAAGGTCCTACACTACAAACCAATGACAAGCCAAAGCATGATTTTGCCAAAGTTCAGTATGAGGGAGCCAATGAGTTTATTGTGCCCTCTTATAGAACGTGGGGGTGGGGAGTCCCTACAGGAGTGGGGGTGATCCCAAACTAGGTGTCCTGGCAAGCCTGTACACAACACAGATAATAGTTTCCTCATAGTTGCAAAGATGGAGCCTCCTTTCCCCTGGTCTTTCCTAATGTGTGTACTCTGCCCTGAGACCCTGATGTAGTCCTCAGGGCAGAGATGCATATATAGCTATTTTGGAGTAGTGAGTGGATGCTTGGGTCAGGGTCCAGGGATTGTACCTGTGCTCTTGTTCAATCTGGGAAAGTGAACCATGACCAAGCCCAACTCTAACTTTTTTGCCAGCAGGTCCAGATGGATACATGAGGCCTAGCATAAGAGTGTCAACAGTCTAGTTTGGGGGACAGTACTTTCAACACTCCCATACCAGTGCCACCAGCTGGGGAATCAAATACTCACCTACATTTCAAGGGCACACTGTAGCATCAGCTAAACACCTGGATCCTTTCCTTCTGAAGCTATTTCCCACTCATTGGCTTTTCTCCTCCTGTTCTTTGACTAATCTGTCCCAAGCAACACTTAAAAAGAAAAAACCTCAACCTTGGAAGAAACAGCTCCCCTTCTCCCAGGAGCCCTAGAAGCCATAAGCACGCTTCCTGGTGCTCTCACCAGAATGGGGGAGGTTTCCTAACAACGGGGGTTGTGGAGGGGGGGTACTGTGAGGACACCAGCGTCCAGGAAGCAGGAAACAAGGATGTGCCATTGGACCTGCAATGAGCTAGTGTTGAGACTGTGGGTGTTGCTGAGATGAAACTGTTCTGATCGGAACAAAGAAGGAGCCAGTGGAGAGAGAGGAAGCCAAAGCAGCCACAGGCAGCAAGGCTCAGGCCTGTCCGGCCTTTGCTATTGTAGACAGCGCAGAAGTGAAAACTGTGGCAGGCACTTCCTTGTTCGGGCATGGATTTGCTTCTCTGTGGAGATATAAGGAATAAGACTCGAGTGGTGTGGTGTGCGACACAGACTACCAACCTCTGGCCAGGCCTTGCACCACTTTCTATTCTTCCAAGTGTGTGTGGACCAGCATCTTAACCGTGTTGGATTGGGTCCCTTGGAGGGGGGAATGGCGCCTATTGTTTTCTTGCCTGTGAGGGTTTTCTCTTTTGGTACCTGGGCTTTTCTTCTCCAGCTCTATCTGTGCACCTCTCATTCCCTATTTGCTCTATTTGGGTGCATCTTTAGTTCTTTGTTTGCTTTCTTGGAGCCATGAGAATTTTCCAATATACTTGGCGGTTATCATTTTGTTTATCTATTCCTTTCTCTTTTTTTTTTTCAGTATATTCTAGATAACGTTTCTTGATTTGTTTTATGTTTGTAACCGACTGTGTTTTTAATTTTTCTTTATCTTTGAGATTTTCATACATGAGAACTTGCATCTGTGTTACTCTCTCCACGCCTTCCTCTCCCAACTGCCCCTGCGCCTCCCTCTCCTTCCCTCCCAAATTTAGGACCTCTTCTTTTGTTATTACTACTCACACACACGTGCGCACACATACACAGGAAAGAGTGAGTTTGTTTTCAAACCATTAGAAAACTTTTTTGTCCTGTAGAAATTTCTACTCCAAATGTAGTATTGGTTGATTGATTTCGGTAGTGCTTTTCAGAGTGAGTTTTTGATGTGGCAGGATTTGAACTCACCAGGTAGCACAGGAAGACCTGGAACCCCCTCTGTCTGGGTGTCACTAGGACACAGGGGATTCCATCTTTACATTCTTTGAAACAAGCTTCCACTCGTCTCCAGTGAAAGTATACTTTACACATTTAATAAGTATTCAGTTCGTGTCCATTGCATTATAGATGCTTTTCTAAGGAGATGGGACTGCAGTAAGCAAACTGCACACCCAACCCTCTAGTGCTCTTGGGCACACACACACAGCACAGCAATACCATGGCTTCATGAAGGCCTATCTCTTATAAGAGAAGAAATATAATAATGAACATGATATACCAAATATAGGTGTGTTCTTTATTTTAAACATTTAGAGGTTTAATGTATTTCAGTGTTGTGTATCCCACCCCCTATCACCTGTAGCTTGAAATAAAACACCTTTGTGGTGTAAGGCTTGGTTTAACATGATATAATAGGATTGTCTGCTTAACATGGCTAACATCACTGATTTCACCCAGGTCCAGAGTCTCAGCTGAGGGTCGGTTTCTCTGCAAACTTCAGCTCTTGTAATAAGTATGACTAATATCTTCCCTTGCCTCCTGGTTCATTGCTGTGGGGCTCTTCTTCTATAGTCAAAGTGTCCTAGCCATGATTTCCTGCCATTTCCTAACCCTCTGTGCCATCAAGATATTGCCACACACAGGGCAAAAGGTAAATCGTAGAGTGGTGGTTGAGATGAGCTTGGTGTCCTTGTGAGTAGGGAAGTGCAGGGCACCCTCTCTGGCAAGTGACATTTAAGCTTGGCTATGGATGTTACAGAAAAGGTTTCTTTTCTTTTTTATTTTAAGCTATGTTTTTATTTTGCTAGATGAAGGAACATCAAGTTCCACGTTTCAATCAAGAGCAGCTGAGCGCTTGCTAGAGGCAATGTGTTGGGGCAGTGTGACCAAGGTGGGTCCACTCAGGTCAAGACTAGTGGTCAGGAAGGCCACCAAAGGACGTGAGTCTGTTTGTTCATGGTTGCTTTGTTATGTAAAGCCACTCTGAAATCACATATTTTGCCCAAGAGTGTCGCATGCAGTTGAGATACATTTAGAAGGTACTTGTTGACAATCAATGCCTGGGCAGCCTGAGAGTCCTGTGATGGGTGAATGTTAGTGGAAGCTTGGGCATATTCCAAGTTTATTCTTAAAACACTGAATACAAATTGTGCCTGTGCCTTCTTCTGGAAGTGGAGGAATCACCAGGTCAGGATACATACACCATAGAGCAGACATGTTTCTTCATAATGCATCCAATTACATTAAGTACATGCCACATTTTTTTTTCACATTTCAACTCATGCAAATACACTTCCATACCCTACCTAATCTTAATTATGATTTGTGTGAATTCCTTGCATTTAGTTTTTATTGTCACATATTAGATTCTGTAATCTGGGACTTTCAACATGACAGGAACATAAGATTTGTTCCTTTAATTGGGCCACATATGTTTCTTTTATGACATACGAAGCCCACTTTGCTGAGTCTACTTCGGCATCCTGGAGAAAAAGATGCCATAAAAATCTTCAAAATCGATATAATAAATCAAGGCTCCCGCCAGAAGGCTTCCTGATGAGCCTGCCTTGCAGACCTGGCAGTTTTCTGACCGTGTAGACATGGATCCATCCCATCCATCTTCCTGAGTCACACAGCAACTTTAAGAGGAATTTGTTGGATTTTGAGGTATTGCTGGGCTCTTTTCCTGGATATGACTCTGAGATCTGACAGTCACACACGCTCTTCTCTTTCAAACCTTTTTTCCCTTTCTGCCAGATTCCCTCCTTGCTGCTAGAGACGCCATCTGCTCTGCTTGCACTGACAGAGGCATCACGGAGACTCTGTTGTCAATTTCGTTCCGATATCAAACAATTGCTAGTTTAATTTCAAAGCTCCTCACCGATTCTCACTTGTCCCAAGACTGTCACGCCAGCTCATATTTGTATGTATGCATGTTCACACTTGTGCAGGTGGACTTGAGCAAGGCGGCACATGTGCCCATATGTGCATACTCATGTGGAGGCCAGAAGGCAACCTATGTATGCAATCGTTCCTCAGACACTGTCCATCTTTGCTTGTGGGGTGTGTGTGTGTGTGTGTGTGTGTGTGTGTGTGTGTGTGTGTACCTGTAGGGTCCTGAGGAAGGTATCAGATACCTCAGAAATGGACTTCCAGGTGACTTGTAAATCACCTGTCCTGGCTGCTGTAATCTTACTAGGGTCCTCTAGAAGAGGAAACTAGTCCTTATAACTGCCGAGCCTTCTCTTCAGCCTTGTTTGTTTACTTGTTTTCTGAGACAGACTTTCTCATTGGCCTGAGACTTGCCAGGTAGGCTATGATCACTGGCCAGTAAACTCCATGAATCTGCCTGTTTCTACCTCTCCAAGGCTTGGGGTACAAGTGGGTACCGCCACACCTGGCTTTCTCTCTGTGGGTTCTAGACACTGAACTCAGGTCCTCCTGCTTGCAAGGCAAGAACCTTACTAAGTTATCCTCTCCAGTCCTCTGCTATCAAGTCTTCCTTGTCCAGGGTGTCTTGAGCTCCTGGCTTCAGGTGACCTTTTTGTCTCAGTCCCTGGAATATCCTGGATCTAGGCACATCATTGCTCTTGACTAAGTCACTGTCATCATCTGGAACATCAAAGCAGACATTTTGGTGCCAACTGTTGATGTGCAAGGCCTGTCCTGCTGCCTGAGGCCATGTGGATAATGTCTGTGGCCCATGCTGCCACCAGGAGCCGTGTCTGGGTCTGTGGCCCCCATGGCCCTTCTTACCACTGAAGGCCATGCAGGTGTCCATGGTCTGTGCTGCTACCTGAAGGTTCGTTGATGTCCATGGGTCGGGCTGCCACCAGGGACTGTATTGGTGTCCTTGGCCCATACTGCCACTGGAAACCATGCTGAGTCTATGGCATGTAGGCATGTACTGACGTTGGAGGCCAGATGGACTTCTGTGGTCCATGTTGTTACCAGATAACACGTGAATGTTCACACTGTATGCTCCTGCTGACTGTAAAAAAACAAGGAAGCTTCTTATCCAATGGTATCGATTACTGCAGACTCATAGTAAAGAAAGAAAGACACAGAGGCTTCCGTGACAACCTCTGCAGCCATCTCCCCAAAAAGTAACAACCTAGAGAGGACTCCGCCACAGAGAACTCTTAAAATTTGTGAGAAGGATGCTGAGGTAGAGCTCTCCACGGAGATGGATCCCGGTGGAGGGTGGGGGTAGGGAAGGACTCACTGTTCTTTAAGGGGCTGGCCACTGGGAGTTTGACCATGCTCCAGTGACTAGATGGACAATTCAAATTGGTTCAAATTGGACTTGGTTGGGGAGGCTGTTTTATTTATTTTTAATTTTGGGGGGATAGCACAAGGGTGGGGGATAGCCATAGGAGGAATGTGAAGTAAGGGTGACTGGGGGGCATTGTGTGAAATTCCCAAATAACCATTAAAAATATCATGAAGAAAAAGGTGCCAAGCACTTGAGCAATGACAATGAGGTTATCCTGTGACCTCCACATGTATGCACACATGCACTCACATACGATATGCAGAGAGAGACAGAGACACACAGAGAGAATAAGCTTTAAAAATATTACTAAAAATTGTTTATGTTTTGGTTCATGGTTAAAAAATACCTTTTAAGAAGACAATTCTATAAGTGATGTGGCTCCATTCCTCACTGCCTGTGAGATCATTCCAATTTGATTCCATAGATATTTAGAACAAATGCTGCTGGATGTTCAGCTGAAGGGACCGATGTTTTTTCTGGATGTCCCAATCTCATCACTCTTGCTGTCCCTCACGTGATCATCTGTGGTCCCCTCTCAATTTCACCCTCCTTCATTTCCTGCCATACACACAAGGAAAATGTATAAATTGACTCCAAACTTTTTCTTTCAGAGCTTCTCTTTCCACAACATTGAGTCTGTTATTTACAAAGCACTCTCAGATGCTTCAAAAGTTGGCAATGTAGAGCAGAGCTTAGGTAAACTGGTAAGCTAAATCTGGCCCACAGTCTGTTTTTAAAAATAAAGTTTTATTGGCATTCACTGTTACAGCTTCATTTGTCAACTTGACATACCTGGGAAGAGGAAACCACGGTTGAGGAATTGCCTCCATCAGATTGCCCTGTGGTCGTGTTTGTGACATGTTTATTACTAATTGATGTAGGGTGTGCAAAGCATCCTTAGCCAGGTGGGCCTGAGCTGTGTAAGGAAGGTAGATGGACATGAACCCAGAAGCCAGTAAGGAGAATTCTGCTTCAACTCCTCCTTCCAGATTCCTGCTTTGAGTTCTTGCCTCTGCTTCCATCTCCGGCAGATTGCAAGCTGTAAACCTAAGCAACCCCTTTCCTCCCTCTGCTTCTCGTCAGGGTGTGTCACAGCAGAAGTGTGCTAATTTACTGACGAGTAAACTAGAATACTCAGTCACACTCACTCTTCACCAGATTTTCTTTTTTAATTTTCTTTTTGACAATTTATTTATTGTATAGACTGATTGGACCCCCTTCCTCATCTCCTTCCGGTCTTACCCTCCCTCCCACTTCCTGCCATCTCCTTCCCCTAGTCCACTGAAAGGAGGAGTCCCCCACCCCCAGAGTTACCTGGCCCTACCTTATCAAGTCTCATCAGGACTGCCTGGATAGTCTTCCTTTGTGGCTTGGCAAGGCCATATCACCAGGGGGGGGAGTGATCAAAGAGCAAGCAACTGAGTTCATGTCAGAGGCAGCCCCTGTACCCCTTACTCAGGAACCAATATGGAGACTCAGCTGCCTATGGCTACATCTGAGCAGGGTGCCTAGGTCTTCTCCATGCATGGACCTCAGTTGGTGCATCCACCTCTGTAGGGCCCCTGAGCCCAGAATTTTTGGCTTTGTTGGTCTCCTTGTGGAGCTCCTGTTCCCTCCAGGTCCTTCTATCCACCCCCTTCTTTCATAAGAGTCCCTGGCCTTTGCCCAAAGTTTGGCTATGAGTCTCTGCATCTGCTTTGAGTTCCTGCTGGGTAGTCTTTCAGAGGACATCTATAGTACGCTCTCATCCTGTCTCTTCCACCACTTCTGGTGTCTATCCTGTTTGCCATTATGAATGAAATTTAATCATACTCCCTAGAGTCCTCCTTGTTGTTTAGCTTCTTTAGGTCTCTAGATTTTTGTATAGTTATCCTATATTATAAGCTAGTACCTGCTTATAAGTGAGTATATACCATGTTTGTCTTTCTGCTTCTGGGTTACCTCCCTCAGGATGATTGTTTCTAGTTCCATCAATTTGCCTGCAAATTTCATGATGCCCTTGTTTTTAAAGGCATGGTAGTATTCCATTGTGCAAATGTACCACAATTTCTGTATACATTCTTCTGTTAAGGGACATCTAGGGTGTTTCCAGATTCTGGCTATTACAAATAAAGCTGCTATGAACATAAAGAAATTTAATTTAATTTATTGAAAGATATCAGAAGATGGAAAGATCTCCCATGCTCATGGATCGGTAGGATTAACATAGTGAAACTGGTCATTGTGCCAAAAGCAATCTACAGATTCAATGCAATTCCCATCAATATACCAACACAATTCTTTACAGATCTTGAAAGAAAAATTCTCAACTTCATATGGAAAAAAAAACAGAATAGCTAAAACAATTCTATACAATAAAAGATCTTTGGGAGGTATCTCCATCCCTGATCTCAAGCTGTACTATAGAGCAACAGTAATAAAAACTGCATGGTATTGGCATAGAAACAGAATGTGGATCAATGGAACCGAATAGAAGACCCAGAGATAAATCCACACACCTATGGACACCTGATTTTTGACAAGGAAGCTAAAACCATAAAATGGAAGAAAGGTAGCATCTTCAACAAATGGTGCTGGTCTAACTGGATGTCTACATGTAGAAAAATGAAAATAGACCTATATCTATTACTCTGCACAAAATTTAAATCCAAGTGAATCAAAGAACTCAAAATAAAACAAGATACACTAAAATCGGTTGGAAGAAAAAGTGAGGAAGAGCCTTGAACTCATTGGCACAGGAGACAACTTCATGAACAGAACACCAACAGCACAGGCTCTAAGATCAACAATCAATAAATGGGACCTCATGAAACTGAAAACCTTCTGTAAAACACAGGACACTGTCATTAGAACAAAACAACAGGCTACAGACACCAACAGAGGGCTAATATCCAGAATATATAAAGAACTCGAGAAATTAGACACCAACAAACCAAATAATCCAATTTAAAAATGGGGTACAGAGCTAAACAGAATTATCAACAGAGGAATATGGAATGGTAGGGAAACACTTAAAGGAACACTCAGCTTCCTTAATCATCTGGGAAATGCAAATCAAAACAATTCTGAGATTCCCTCTTACACTGATCAGAAGGACTAAGATAAAAAACTCAAGTGAGAACACATGCTGGAAAGGATGTGGAGAAAGGGGAACCCTCCTCCATTGCTGGTGAGAGTGCAAACTTGTACAACCACTTTGGAAATCAATCTGGTTCTTTCTCAGGAAACTGGGAGTAATGTTACCTCACGATCCAACTATACCACTCCTGGGCGCATAACTGAAAGATGATCCACCTTTCAACAAGAATATTTCTTTTACCAGATTTTCTATGGTTTTTATTTGTTCGTGTGTGTGTGTTTGTGTGTGTGTGTGTGTATGTGTGTGTGTACACGCACACATGCGCACGCATGCTGTGTACACACATGCTTCAATACCAGGCTTAAACAGTAGCTAATGAAACAGTAAGGCTGACAAAGCCTGAAGTATTTATCATCTTCCTTTAAAGAAGAAATGTTTAAATCTGGTTTATAGGACTGTAAAATGTGATAGTGTGAGATATGAATATAGATATATACATGATATTTTGCAACTTAAAGGAACTTGAGTTCTTATTTGAAGCAAACAAATAAACAAACAAAAAAAACTAGTTAATATCTTCCAAAAAGTTAGAAATTTCATAAGATTTCACAGAACACCTCACTTTTCATTGGCCCATTTGGAAGTTCATAGAACATTGCTATCGAGCGGTGACATTTGCCAGCGTCTTCTGCTGTATCCAAACAGAATGGTGACTCCGGCTAATACACACCTCTTCCTGCTCCTCCCACAGACCGAGTGTAGTATCTCATACACACAAAGCTAACCACAAATGCTTGCTGCTGAACTGTCCAAATGGTGCAGCATTTAGCAAACCCAAACACCCAAGAGCATCGGAGAGATGCGACTCTAGGTGGGGTGTCCTTGCAGAGGGTGAATGGCAGAATGGTGTCCCCTGTGGCTGAAGATGGACAGGACAGATAGACAGGATGGGTGACAGGTTGTAGACAATTGTCCCTCTGATTCTCTGACACTGCAATCTGCTCTCAGTCTGGGATGATTTTCATGGCTTCTGCAGAGGACATTGTTCACTTAGAATGAAAACTTCAAGTTCTCTGCGCCCTTTGAAGTGGGAATGCAGGAAGCAGCGCTAATATTAGAGGGAGCTTAAAGCCAAAGGCAGCTCCTCATGGTACCCTGCCATGCTTTGCTGCCTGAGGACAGTAATTTTATAGAATTTTCCACTTTAGAAAAAATACACTTCTTATGTCTTTGGCCAGTAGGAATTAATTTTTTGGACATTGGACCTAATTAAATCAGCTTGTCACCTTAATAACTCTGTGGCTAGCCTAAAGCTCTCTGTCTTCTCGGTTCCATTCATCTCTGTGGCTCCTGTGAGTGATTTATCTACACCCCATCACAGAGCTTTCTAGGTCTCGGCTTTGGACCTGTCCCGAGCATTACTGCCTCCTGTTCTACTCAGTGTGTGGTCTCATTAGTAATTACTCGTCTCTGTGAAGGTCTGTGTCTTTATGTGTCTTGGTTGCACTTCCATCCCAACAGCCTGACCCACTGCAGAGCCTCATGAGATAGGAGCTTGATGACTGAAGAGATGGATGATTTGGGGAGGCACCGGTGGCTAGAAGCAGGGAGGGGTGCAGAAAGAACCCTCGTGCGGGCATTGTCCAGCACCAGGATTTCTCCCCAAGTAGCTTAGTGTGAAGCTATTTTAAAGAGCTGGTAGAGCCATTTTCCATTCATCTTATTGTCATTTTTATAGGCTAATTTTGTTTGGGGGAATCAGCCCATTCCAGTCCTTGTCACTCTGGGGCTGTGGGACTGTCCTCGGGGAGCATTCTATGTGCCTTTAGCTTCCAGAACACTCGGGCAGGAGCTTTGGTGTGCCTGGGCTCATTGACTACACTCTGAGCCAGGGGCAAGGCATAAAGGGACGTCTGGTGTGAAAAGAAAAATAAGTTCTTAGTCAGTTTCTCAGGTGTAAAGAAATTAGTTTGTGCCAACTTTGTTTTCTTTTTTCTTCTGTTTTCTTCTCTCTTTCTCCTGTCTCTCTGCCTCTCGCTCTCCTTCTTAAGCCTTTCCTTCATCCTTCCCTTTTTTCTTCTAATTGAAGAAAGAAGAAAAGAGGGATGCAGAATTTGAAAAGGAACAAAGGAGAGAATGCTTCTACAAATTATAGTCCCCAAGCAAGGTTATGTTTTTATTGCTTTTTTAAAAACCTAAAAATCTATCTGTGGCAGCGTCTTAGATAACATGCTTGCCTTGTAAGCACAGGGGCCTGAGTTCAATTCCCAGAACCCATATTAAGACGTCAGGCTTGAGCGCATGGCATTGTAATCCCAGCCCTGGGGGACAAAGAAAGGTGGGCCCCTGTCGCTGGCCAGCTGGCCAGCCTCCCCGATGAGCACCAGGCTAGTGAGTCACCCTGTTTCAGAAAGAAGTCAGTCAATGGCTGGCCTCTGAGGAGCTACATGAGCTTGTCCTCTGACCTCTTCCTGCACAGGCACACACACACACAAACATTCGCCACCCCACACATAAACACACACAGGCATAGGCCCACATACAGTAAGGAT
This sequence comes from Pachyuromys duprasi, assembly GCA_028658305.1. Classification (NCBI taxonomy): domain Eukaryota; kingdom Metazoa; phylum Chordata; class Mammalia; order Rodentia; family Muridae; genus Pachyuromys; species Pachyuromys duprasi. The sequence continues at coordinate 5,869,035 of CM053749.1, forward strand.
TGTAAAATAAAATATAAGCAATAACTTTTCAATTCAAAAATAAAAATTATTAGAAACATATATAGCGTTCAAGGCACAGCTGCTGATGTTTCAATTTCTTTAGCCCCACGGAAAAATTTCTGAGATGGCGTTTAAAAGTCCAAGTATACAGGCAAGGAGGCGATGCAGGGGTGTGGGGCTTCAATGGATGCTGTGAGGTGGCAGCAGGTGGAGCCTACGGTGGTCACTGCAGCCATCCCTCAGAATTGGGGTTTAGAGACCCCTTTCCGTACTGGTTCTCTTCTTCATGTGTTTTTTGGGGGGGGGGGAGGGTAGGGGGAAGATTCTTATTTAAGTGTTTGTGTGTGTGTGTATACCATGTCATGGAGTTCAGAGGACAACCTGCAAGAATGGGTTCCCTTCATCCACCATATTGTGGATTTGTGATTTGAACTCAGGTCATCAGGCTGTGCAACATGTGATGAGCCACCTCCCTTTTGCCCGGCATGTGTTTATGGATGTTCACGTAGGTGCCAAAGCATCTCATGCGCCTCTTTCCATTTCAGTCCCCTCAGTTGAACAGTGAAAGGGGGATTTTCAGAGGAGGAAGAAAACAACAGTTGGAAAGGAACTTATTCAAACTCACATAAGGAGAGATAGGCAAGGAGAATGTTCGCTGGAATCCAAGATTCTCTGCATCTTCATGAAACCTGATAGTTTCCTCGTGGGAATGAGAGAGCAGCTGAGGCAACCTTAAACTCTCTCCACTCACATTCACACCAGGAAACGCTTTCCCTGTTTCTAGGCCTCCGTGACTATAATCAGGAGACTATGATGTCAAACACAGCTCCCTCTTGCTCTGCTCTCAGGGAGGCTCAGAGACTGAGAATTCTCCATGTGTACTAGAGTCTGGTCTAGTGAGGTGAGCAGGAAGCTAACTGGTCCAGCTAGAGTCGGTTTGGGCCACTTAACTAGCATGCCATCTTCTGTCTAGACCATTGCTGTAGGGGCTGCACATGCCCAACATGGCCTGCCAGGACCTAAAATGGATCTAGGAGAACATGCAGAAGGTTTTATCATACTGTACTCTTTATAGGTACTTATTATAGGTTTTCTATCTGTATTGTGAATGCAGTTGAGTTCCCAGGTATATATTCTGTATAACTTCTCTCATCCAGAAGTTCTTCTTTGGAGTTAGGTCAGCAAGCTCTTGGTGTGCCCCTTTCTCAACACCCATCTGCTGGCTAGTTTTATATCACCTGGACAACAACAGCAAGCTCTAGTGACAAAAGCTGCAGTCATCTGAAGTGAGGGAGCCTCAGATGAGAAAATCCCTCCAGAAGATCTGGCTGTAGACAAGCCTGTAGGGAATTTTTTGTTGTTGTTAGTGATTGACAGTTGGAGGGCTTACAGGTGGTGCCATCCCTGGGCTGGTGGTCGTGAGTGCTGTAAGGAAGCAGGCTGGCCAAGCCCATGGAGGGCAAGGCATCAAGCAGCATGACTCCAGGTTCCTGCCCTGTTTGGTCCTTCTTTGAAGACAATGATATGGAAGTGTGAGCCAAGTAAACCCTATCCCCCATGTTGCTCTTGGTCACGGTGTTTATCGCGGCAACTGCAATCCTAACGCAACCCCACACTGATGTTACAGGCATCCGTGACGACATTTAGTTCTTATGTAGGTGCTTGCTGATTCAAACTCAACTCCTCAAGTTTGCCTCTCAAGGGCTCTTAGGGACTGTCAACCTCTACTTTACTCTTTTGAGTGCTAATGGTGCAGGCCTCCTGTAGTCCAGGATGCTCGTGAATGCAGTCCAACGCACATTTATAGATGGCCACATCATATTGCAATATCGAAAGAATGGACACACTCGGAGCTAAAGCACCAAGCTCACAACACAATTAAGTGTCCCAAAGTATCGTGTTTTATGACAATTTTGTAACGGGAGAGGGGCTCTGCTTTTATGCTCGCATGTCATAAAGCAAGCCATGCTGGGAACTGAAAAACAGTTTTTCTGTCAGCAAGGAACAATAACAAGGCATTTCCCTCCCTTCAGAGAGGCAAATGTGACACCAAGCAAGGGACTCCCGTTGGAGGGATGAAACAGGATACATGTCAAAGAACAGACTACAAGATTGCTGTTCTCAGGCTGGGGCTGCGAGAAGAGCTTAAAAGTTCCTCCAATTTCCTTGTGCAGCCTCCTTGTGAGTGGCGTGATTTAGAGCCTTTTAAAAGGATTTGTTTGAAAGAAAACTTCTTAGGCCATAGGGCCAGTTTGTCTCTCCCTCTCCCTGGCCTTTGTAAGTGAACAAAGTCGCCACTTGTCCCCACATGGGATGCAAAGAGAGGCTTGGTGTGGGTTTTACTGCCCATTCAGGCTCCCCATTCAGCTGGTTATAAGTGAAATCTTTAGAAGCCACACAGCAGGAATCCTTTGCTTGGGGCACAGGGTGGGAAGGGAATCTTTGAAAAAAAAAAACTATTGAAACTCTTAAGTTGTTGGGAAGAAACTGTCCTCTTTGGACTTCCTTGTGGGCAGGACAGGAAATAAACACACACAGGAAACCAGTTAGCCTCTCTGTGAACTTCATGTTAATGTCTGCTTATCAAAAATTTCATTGTGGGTGCTTAAGAATTTTGTGAACTTGGGTATATGCGTGTATGTATTGTATGTGGATTTATGTATGCCTGTGCATACATGTACAGTGCTTATACAGACTGCTACAAACATATCCATGTTGGTTGGATGAATATTCTAAACATATATAGGTCTGGATAATTTTTATGTTGTTTTTTAGCTGTAGAAGCTAGATATATACACACAAACATACACATATTTTTTTGCAGGGTCTCACTATGATTTACAGTCTCACTCTCTCATGCACATCCATGTATGTCATATACCTATGCACTACGCCATATACAAATAGATCATTTGCATGTCCTCATGTAGCCCAGCTGGCCTTGAACTCATTATGTCATCAAGAATGGTTTTGAACTTTTCCTCTCACCTCTGTCTCTCAAGTGAAGTGTCACTGAATACCTAATAAGATCTGGAAATGATGATTTGGGGACCCAATGAAGAGAACGTATATAGTTTTTGCAGCGGGAGGTGAAGGAACATGCTAAGAGTGTTAGAAAAACGACCCCGTTCAAACCAGAGTAGAAGAAAATGGGGTGTTCCCGGTGATGATGCTCAGGACCTCATGCCTGTGGCTGCTTTCATTGGACCTGGAAAGCCCTCTGCTCTCACTGCAAGAGCAGCTTTCTGCATTCTTCCTCCTTCATTTAGCCCAGTGAGTGGTCACTGAACTACAATTTCTTTCAGTATCACCTAAGCAGAAAAAAAGTTCATATTTGGGCAAAGGACCATCTTCTGGCATTTGAGCTTCAAGAACCTGCAGTTTAAACTGCAGACAGAAGCTCAGGCACATTCCTTTCGTCTCTGCTGCATGTGTGGCTCCTTCTCTTTCTGTCTGTCTCCTCCTAATCCCATACCTGCTCCTTTAAAATTATCTCTTCTTAGTTTGCATGCCCAATATAAATGTAGGCTTTCTACATGGGCTGACTCAGCATTCCCAGAAGCCTTCTGTTTGTCATGAGGCAGTTCAGGAGACAGCTTGCCTCTGTCAGGCTCAACTTCGGATGTCACCTGAAATGACCACATCTTATGAGGAAATGGATCAGAAGGAGTTGGCGATACTGACAAAGGCTGGGGGAACATTCTGCTGCAGTTACCATTCTATGACTCTACCAGCTACTACAGGCACGTGATGTACTGTAAAAAGATGAAAATTCTCCTTAAGGGCAACTTTAGCAGTACTTTAAGCTACCACTGGAATGCATCCAAATAATTTCAGTGTGACCTTATTGACTATTGCTGGAATTATCTTGAAATTTTTGTCTGCTGAGGACATTTTATGATAGCAACATCTACTTGTTTTTTTTCCCTGATTGAGCCCAGGCCTGGCTGTCTGAATGATAATGACATCCTTAGGCAAGTCCTGGCAAAGTGGAAAGGATACAGATATGGTCGGTTTGGGCTAGCTAAGACATCATCGCTGACAACTGACGTTGATAGTGTTGGTACATTGTCTGTAATACTGTAGAAGTAATGCTATCCTCCCGGCATGATACAGTGCCATCTTCATTAGCACACCTTGATGCCCCCCACCTCGCCCCCATATAAGAGGGTGGTCATAAGAGCCCAACCACTCCTCCCCCCTCCCAGCTGTGTGCAACTCAACTCAAACAGCATCCCTTCCAGCCAGGGGAGGTGGTTGAGTATATGAAAAACAAAAGATTAACTGAGGAGAACTTGATCTGTGATGACCCTAGGGGAGGGTTATAGTCCTGGGGTGAGACTTTCTAGTGCTGCAGCTCTATTGGAGTCACATGTGTTTCTGCAAGCAATCTCTCTCCCCACTCAGTGAAAAAGCCCAATCAACTCATTGACCAAGCTGGACTGAGACTGGACCAAAACAATGAGTGGCTCCACGCCTCTGGCTCACAGCAATCTTTTGAAACATTGAATTTCTCCATAAACTTATTATTTACTTATGTATTTTCTCTATAAACTTTACTAAAATTGTTGTGTGTGTGCATATGTGTGTACTTTGCTTGTATGTGTGCCTGTGTGTCACATATGTGCTGGTGCATCAGGTCCCCTGGAACTGTAGTTACAGATGGTTGTGAGCCACCATATGGTTGTTGAGAATTGAAATGCCTGCTCTCTGCAAGAGCAGCCAGTGCTCTTAGCTGCTGAGCCATCTCTGCAGCTCCTCTATGAGCATATTCTAATGCTTATAATATCCATTTTCATCTCCATGCACATTGTATCAAACCTGGTTCTTTCTTAATCTTTAGCAGTTATGTGTCTTTACCAGGTTGCCACCCAAGTCCTCCATCATAAATCATAGATGCTAACACCCGTATCATCAGTGTTATGAGACACCAGAAAAAGAATACTTGAAAGACCCAGGGGCAAATGCTCAAGGGCATTATCAGCGCCAGGCTGCAGATTATTCCTGCAGGAATAGTTGTGCTAACTGCCCCATCTCCCCTCATCCCCGGCCATGTGTTATCTTTGATTTTTAACTATAGACCGACTGATTCACCCCATCTTGAAGACACCCCATCTCCCCCTGTGTGCCTTCCTACTTTGTTCCTCCAGAGTTTTTTCTGGTTCCCAGAGACTCCATTCTCCGGGTCTAACACCAGCTTACGAGGGATAGCTGAGCTGGGTTTTATCCAGGGCCAGATGCTCTCTGTCCTAACTCTCTACAGAAGCTCCTGCCTCTGACCTCACATGTGGGTCACAGCAGCAATGCCTCTTATGCTCTTGCACAGCCCTAACTGCCTCTTCTCTCTTGTCTGCTTCGTAGGACTATCCTTTTTACCCCCTCCCTCAATTATATTTTTTGAAGAAGATATGTTTTTCCCTTAGAGTCTGCTTCCTGAAGAGCCTCCCACAAGAGCCAGCACCACAGAAAAATTTACAAAGGGATTTTCTTGAATTCTTTCCTGGATTTGAATCCCAACCCAAAAGCCTGGTCATTGCACGACCTTTAAGTTACCTCATTTCCTCCTCCATCAGTTTGCTTTACACCTTATGATGCTAGCTGGTTCCTATGTTGCTAAGAAGAACCCCAAAACACTATAGTAATGTTAGAAAGAATTTGAAACAGTCAAATACAACATGGGCTGTGTGCAAGTGCCAGGTCTTGTGACGCTGTAGTCTTCATTCATGTCTGTCCAGGAAGCTCACAAGGCTGCTTATCCCCCTGTTCTTGTTTCCTTTTATGCTCTCTTTCTCTCTCTGCCTCCCTCTTTCTTCCTTCTTTCCCCCCTCTCTCCCTTCCTCTCTTCTTCCCTTCTTTCCTCCCTCCCTTCCTTTTCCCTTCCTTCCTTTTCTCTCTCCCTCTTCTCTCTCTAGTCTCTCCCTCTTTCTGATAGATAAGGTATCTTGTAGCCTAGGTTGTCCTTGAACTCACTATTTAACCCTGAGGGTGACCTTGACTTCAAATCCTTCTGCCTCCACTTCTTCTGAAATTACAGGAATGCCCCACCATGCTCACTAAGTATTTGGTTCTAGAAATGGAAACCCAGGCCTCTGGCTTGCTGGGCTAAGTCCCTGGCCACTACACTACTTTTGTGAGTGCATTTTCCTTCTGCCTTCCCCTTCCTTTTTTTTCTCTTTTCCTAGAACTGATGCATGGGTAGCGCTGCCCGTGTCTTCTGGAAGCCTGCGAGAGGGCCTTTTGTCTGCGGCTCTGTTTCGTTTTCTTCACCAGTCCTGACCCCTGGCCTGGCAGAAGCGGACGCAGAGCTGCCAGCTCTCGGCTATGCAGAAGCCCTTTGTCCAGCCTCTTTGCTCTTTCCGCTGGCTTCCTGCCTTTGGGCCGTCACATGCTCCCTGGCATGGCTCATAGAAGCTATGCCAATGAGAGGAATGATAGCAGGGCTCAGATTAGCCAGTTACAGGGTCTAGGGGCTGAGGAACTGAAGATGTCTGAGCTGTTCTTTCCTTTTGTTATCTTTGTAGTTTCATTTTTTACTCCTTTTGCAAACGTGTTTTGCTTTGTTTGTTTTTTGATTGAAATATAATTAAGACAGGATACAAGGCAGAGGTGCTAACTGTTCATTTTGGTGAGTGTTGGCGGTTTTATGCATCCATACAGTGATCCCCAAATAAGACAGCAAACATTTCTGTTTCCAGGGAAAACTCTTATTTTCTTTCTGAGTTAATTTATTCTAAGCAAGTCAACAATCACTTCTGGTTTCTCTTCTTGTATACATATGTGGTTTTCTTTTTTATGAAAGTATTTTCATACAATATATTCTGAGTCATGGTTTCCTTTTCCTATCTCTTCCCAGACCCTCCTACCCTTCCCACCCATCCAATTCCAACTTCTTTCTTTCTCTCTTTAGAAAAAAGCAGGCATATTAAAAAAAGGAAAGGCACAAAACATACACATCCATACATTCACACACACACAAAAAAAAAACCTATAAAAACAAAAAAATTTTGAGATGATACTATACAATCAAAAGACTAATAGGGTAAACAGTGCCCAAACAAAGCAATATGAGCCCCCCCCCACCAAAACAACAACAGAAAAACAAAATAAAACTCCAAATTACCATTGAGTTTGTTTTGTGTTGGCCGTCTACAGCTGGGCATGGAGACTGCCTTTAAGTGTGTTTTATATATCCAATGAGACTTTGCTGGAGAAAACTAAATTTTCCTTTGCAAGCAGTTATAAGTTGGAGGTAGCTTCTTGGTTAAAGATGATAGCTTTTTTTTCATGTCAGACCTTATATAAGTGATGTCATATACACCTATTCTACTGTCCCTGCCATCTTTAATTTTTTATGATTTTAAAATTCACATATATTGATGCGAACCAGGAGTCCGTTCATAGTGATAGCTAAAGAGCATTCCCTTCTATAAATATACCTCAATTTTTAAAATCTGTTCTTCTAGTTGTAGCTTAAA
>CM053749.1:5877009-5942929 GCA_028658305.1 Pachyuromys duprasi
GACTGAAGATCCTAGTGAGGGAAACAGGGACTGTTTCAGTCATGAACTTGATGGCTGACTCTTTGACCCTCCCCCATACAAGCCGGGGTGTGACAGACTGGCTAGATCCCAGGGGAGGACATTGTAGCCAGCCTGAGGAGACAGGATGAGCTGGGGTTGGATGGAAGGGGAGGAGGTCCTCCCCTGTTGGTGGACTTGGAGGGGCAGGGAGGAGGGAGATGAGGGAGGGAGAGGGAGGATGGGAGGAAAGGAAGGAGGGGGGCTATGCCTGGGATGCAAAGTACCTAACCTGTGATTGATATAAAAATAAATTTTAAAAAAATTTTAAAAAGAACTACTAAACTTTTCAGTAGAATTCAATGACAGTCCTCACTGATGTTGGAAATGAATAAACCTTGCTGAGACTCTAAGGCAGTTGTTTTCAAAATGGACCTGTGGCACTTAAGAAAACAGTTATGGGGGAGATAAAAGTTTAGAGTAAAGCAATTATACCCAGTCCAGCAGGTAGTTAAAAACTGGGAAATGGAATATGAGAGAAAGAGAGAGAGAGAGAGAGAGAATAGCAAAAGAAGTGACACAAAATAGGAGACACAGCTTGAGTCAGAATGTCTCAACAGATGGGGACATGATGTGCAGGAGAAAGACCGCCATGCCTGTAGCCCCTGAGAGAATGAAAGCCATTAGTGAACATAACTGAACTAGAAGAGAGCAGTTACAAGCTTCTGTGCACATAAAGTGTCAGGTCTCTAGTTCATGTAAATGTGGAACCAGGAACCTAGCCATGAGATTAGGAGGCCAGAGTAATACAGGAGTTACTCAGGAAAGCGACTGAGGTCCTGAGGGTGGTGATTTTCAGGGGGTAGGAAGTGAGGCTGTGTTGGGACCCACAGGGAGGTTACTGGTAGGATCCTTTCCTGTGATGGGTTTTTATGCGGGTGCTGGAAATCTAACCTTGAGTCCTCATGCTTATATGATTTAAAAAAAAAAAGGTATGTTTTTCAGCCAGGAGAAATAGAGGTATGTCCACCGTCATTGTGAATGGTCTTCCAGTCCTTTAGCAACTACTTCTTATGACTATGTGTGCCCTTCTCATTGACCTTTGATCTCTGTGGACTACACATGTGGTTTGTGGTTATCATAATGATGGGTGAATCCAGAGGAGAAGCCTGGACAACCAGATAGGACTGGTTGCCTCAATAAGGTTGTTTTATGGTTTTGTAGTTTAAATGAATTCATTTATCTGTGAATTAAAATGTCATTCTTTTTTCCTTTTAAAGGACTGAATTGCTCTCCAGGTCTTATCATCCAAAGATGCTAAGATCTGTCCTCAGAAATGTTGTTAGTCTGGGTGTCTGATATCAGAACCTAGCCTAAAAGGATCATGAGATCTTGGATGGAAGTTTCTTTCCCACTGGGTCTACAGAGTATAATAGCAATACAATTAGCACATTTTCCCAGTGATTGAGTTGGCAAGAACCATGGATTTATAAATAGAATTATTGTGAAAGTCACCCATGCTACTGGGATAAGTGGGTCTCACAATCTGATGATAGAAAGTCTCTGAAAAGAAACTGTTCTGTGCCTCCTCATCTGTGGCCATCTGAAGACAAAGGAGATAAAAAGCGACTCTTGTCTTCAGTAGATTCTACCCTATGTGTCTTTGTGATCAACCAGTTCTACTTGACATCTGGGAAATTAACATTTTACCACTCTTCCATTTTCAGTGACATGGGCAGATCAGGTTGGGAATAAATGGCTATTTCAAACCCTGGACCATGTTGCTAGCTTGAGGTGGTACAATATGGAACTGCTGGAGTATGCCCAGACTTCTGAAGGTATCTCCCCAGGAGAGCAATAGACCCATAGAATAGGAAGGCCATTTAGAGTTGGACACCCATCTGTGTTTCAGTCTGATCCTCATAATAAAATTCTTATTTACCACATGAGAATGAGACTAATGGTGAGCTTCCAAGGTAACCACTGTATGCAAGGTCATTTATGTAACTGAAGGCAGGATTGTTGCTATCCCCACTAAAGGACCACTCATTTCTAAAGGATGGAGCTGCATGTTTTAGCTAGGGGGAAAACAATTTTGCTGATATCAGTGTCAATGAGGCTACATGCTTGGTGATCCAGGCAAAACACTTTGATCCCAGTCAGAAGGGAATTTAATGTTCCTACCATGGCCAGTGGTCATTTCCATGGTTAGCCGAGTCTTCTCCCTGCTTGCACAGGAGAATGCATGATGCTGTAGGAGAATGCATGATGCTGCAGCAGAATGCATGACTCTGTGAAAGAATGCATGATGCTGGGTGTGTACAGAGCTGTGTTTACCACACATCTCTTTCTCTCCGACAGTCTAACTCCACAGTGAGAGCCTATCAAACTAGCAAGTCACGAGTTACCATGAGCCCCGGCTTCAGCTCTCAATGGAGCAGCAATCAGCCTGCCTGGAGCACATACTCCTTCCCGAGAGCAAGCTTGCACTACCAGTCTCATGCCAGCTACACCTGCTGCACCGGCCATGCTGTGGTAAGTACCCCATCTCTCTGTCCTTGGATGCTCTGCACGGTTGTATTTTACGTTGGTCTTTCTATGAAGTGGGCTGTTTTCCTTTAAAAAAAAAACATGGAGCTCTTGAGTAAGACAAGTGAGGAGTGGGGCTGTCTTAAGCATTCACATGGCAAATGTTTGGATGATCTCTGGTGAAAGTTGATATTTTATTCAAAATTACTCCAAGCTGCTCAGACTAGCATGGTTTTAGAACAGTGTGCTGGGGGGTTGAATACATGGCTATTTCTGGTTTGATTCTTCTGGTTTCCTCTTGGCTGTTGATGATGAATCTAGTTGGTCACTGTTACGCTCAGGAAGAAAAGGAGTGTTAAGATGAGAGAGAGAGTTGCAAGATTTTGGGCACTCCCTCCATCCTCCATGATCTTTTGAATTATTTGTTCAGATGTAAAGGACAGAAGTATTTTCCTGCTGTTACTACATAGAACTTGGGTTGTTGGTATAAGTGACTTACAGGGCAGGAGAAACAAATGTAGCTGTGGAAAAACAAACTCATGGAATCTGAGAAACTTCTAGAATAAGATGCCTCTTTTTGCCACAGTGTCTTTCGTGTGCCTTAATCCAACCACTGTAAACTAAGATTTTTGTGTACTGTACATTGCACTGTGTGGACTGTTGACTGTGTTGATTGTTAGAGAGCTGAGCACAGTTCTTCTCATGGCACAGAGCATCTCCTCTGGCTGTTCAGGCCTGGTAGATGTGGGATCTACAGTCAGTCAACTCTTGGTTGTAGACTGCCACACTTTACTACCTGGTTTTTATGACAATGATTATGTAGTTATACATTATGTAGGGCATCTAAGTTGAAGCAATGTATTGTAGACACTCAAAAGAAATCAGGAAATTTACTCAAAATGAGAGTTAGTATGACTTTGTGCAAAGTCAATGCAGAACTATCTGTCTGATTTAAATTCCAAGGAACTTTTGACACAGTAGTTAGACTTCTGGTATCCAGTTGGGCATGTCAAACAATATATGCCCTAGAGGATGGAGAGGCAGCAGGTGCGTGTGTGGTTTCCCCAGCACTGTATACAGCAGGCATGGTGGTGCATAGCTGTGATTGCAGCCCTTGGGATGTGGCGGCAGGAAGATTGTGAGTTCAAGGACATCCTCAACTACATATCAGCAAATATATTAGTAAATGAATGCTTTAATAAATAAGAATATATGCATGAGGATAGTTTTAGATGTTTTAAATAACTCAGAAGATCTTTAATAATTATTCTTATTCTTTCATCAAACATTAGCCAACATTATTATTCATTTATAATTATTCACTGTTATTATGTCCTCCCTTCCTAAGGAATGGGGAAACTAGTGTTTACACAAATAAGCCTATAAATAAAGACAAAAATAAGCAAATAAACAAAAAGAATATTTAGCAGTGTTAAACCCAATGCAGACTCCAAGTTGATGAGTAGGGGACAAGAGTGGGTGGAACTTTGAGGTTAGGTGGTCAGTCCTCTTCAGACTCCACTGAATGACAAGGACCGGTGTCTGTGCTCATCTCGGGATAAAGAGAAACCCAAGAAGGAAAAAGTTCACACAAAGGAGCCTGGAGAGAGGAGAATAGCAGGAAGGTCAAGTCAGAGAGAAAGCAGGGAGTCATGGTGTCACCACAGCAATAGGTGTGGTGAGACACTGTGAGCAAAAGCAAGTTGGGGAGGAAAGGGTTTATTTGGCTGACACTTCTACATGATAGTCCATCACTGAAGGAAGTCAGGACAGGAACTTACACGGGACAGGAACCTGGAGGCAGGAACTGACGCACAGGCCATGGAGGGTGCTGCTTACTGGAGTGCTCTCGCAGCTTCTTCATCCTGCTTACTCTCAGAACTCAGGACTCCAGCATGTTACCCACTGATTAGGTAAGGGAACAGTTGCTGAAATCACTGAGAGAACAATGAGAAAGAAAGCAGAGTCAAATGATGAGAGCATCCTGTGAATTCACACATCACTGCAAGACATGAGAAAGAAAGCAGAGTCAAATGATGAGAACATCCTGTGAATTCACACATCACTGCAAGACAAGGACTGTTTTCTTGAGCCCTTGATCCCCTGAGGTTCAAAATATAAGCAACTTCTCATGATAATAATAAAATTTACATACATCTTGATAAACATTTGTTTAGTAACCAGTTCCATGTTTACTGTATCTGTTTAGTTTTTCCCTTCAGTCATCACTTTTCAAACCAAAATAAGGCAAACTGTAATTTAATAAAGTATTTCTATCATGTTCTTATTTAGTTTAATGTCATCTGAAATACCTGATATTTACTGCATATTTAGTATTTTTCAAGTTTGGTACTATGTCATTTATACTTTTTTTTTTCAAAATAATCCAAGGAGGTAGTTATCATTGTCATCCTCATTTTAAAGGTTAAAGTAATTAAATTCAAAAAATCAAGGCTTTTCTCCAGGTTACACAGCTGCATAACCTGATGCAAACATGAACTATCTCCCTTTCCATGGTTTTCTTTTTATTTTATTTCCCGCATTGTCTTTTCTCACAATATCTCAGTGCCTTCATCTGCCCCTGAGAGTAATGACATGTTTGTATTCAATATCTAGCTCCTTGTAATTGTTTAATTTCAGTGCGTATGTGACTCCACAGAGGAACATCCATATCTGTAGAATTCTTAATTTTACATCTTGGGGTAGGGTTGAAAATAAGCATTATCCTGTCTTCTACACCAGGCAAAGTAAGGTTGTCCAGGGGCTTTCTGTTGTCTTAAACCCAGCAACTGCTGCCATCTTTTGTTAGACAGAGAGTAAGGAGAGGCAGGAGGCAAATAGAAATAACAGAATCGTGAGTGTTATCTTTCTGAGTTCAAGGACACTTTCAGGATCGGCTCTAATGCTTACTTGACATTCTCCCTTTAACCCAACACTTAAACTTTCTTTCAAATTGTCTTCCCAAGCCTGATCAGAGGACATTAAACTTTTGACTCTGAGCTCAGTGCTCGCTGAGCTCTGCTGCTGGTTTGTGAACAGGACTATCTGGTCTGAAATTGAGCCAGTGGTTCACCACTGAGTGACTCTGAGAGCTGGGTTAGGATGACCCAGCTAGAAGACATCAACCATTTCATAATTCTCACTGGGTTTCATTTTGCAAGCTGAAATACTAGAGAAATATTTGGGGCTGCAGAGACGTGAGGATAGATTCCCCAGTTTCCATGCAGCCCAGGAACCATGGAGGGTTTGTGGTTTCAGACCACAGGACTGGAATCTTGTCTATGGATTCTCAGAGCTTTTTTTGAGTCATGTAATTTTCTTGAGTGGCCTTTAGTGGGCTGACAGTTACTCTGTCTACCTCACGAAACTCTCCTCTTATATAGAACTCTCCAGACTGATTAAATATTTCCAGTTCCCTAATTTCCTGAGGTTTCAGGAGTGTCAGCCCACATGATGTGTGTGTGTGTGTGTGTGTGTGTGTGTGTGTGTGTGTGTTCAGCCCATATGATTCAACAGACTTTCCTTTTCCTGTCTCCATGCTAGGAAGGAATCCTGGTATTCCGTGAGCATCTAGTTAGCAACATGAAGTCATTATTTACATCTTAGAGTTTCTCTAGCTTCAGCCTGAGCAAGTATTTTCTCTGAGTCCTTCAACATTTCACTGTGATACTTTCCCATGACTGATGGGAAACAAACTACCACAAATTCGGGGGCTTAGATTACTGCCTGTGCATTCTCCAATGGTTCTGAAGGCCAGTGTCCAGAATAATTTTCACTGAGCTGAAATCAAGGAGTTGGTAGGGAAACACTCTCTGAAGGGCCTTTGAGAGGCTCTAGCAAAAGGGTTTCTTGCTTTTCTAGTAACACTTATACATTTCCAGTGCCTGTTGCTCCTGGCCATCTGTGATCACTTAGGCTAGCAACATGGCATCTTCAGTCCTCCATCTCTCATCTTCATCTGGGCTCTCTCTGGGATCTGATCTCTCTAGTTCCCACACAAGGATGCTTGTGGTGGCTTTTGAGGGATCACCCCAATAATCCATGAGAGTCTCCCTAAACGTAGGTTCCTAATTTACTCAGTTCACAAATTCCTTCTGTCTTAGAGAGGAGCAGTTTGTCTTGGGGTCTAAGGACCAGACCAAGGACATCTTGATGTATTCAGCCTGTCATAGTCACAGTATGCAGTTGCTGAAAGGTAACCTCTGAGACATTTGTCAGTTCTGGTGTTTTTCCTGGAATCTGTAGGTATTTCACTGAAGATGGTCATGAAAGAAGATTGCCAGTTAGTCTTAAATATGCTTGACACATTCTGCAATCACTGAGGAAGAGAGCCTGGATCTGAGTGGCCTCAGAGAGGATTGCCATGGTTGTTAGTTGACCATCCTTGGATGTGGGCAGCCTCATTTTGTGGCCTGGGCCCTGGACTTTATGAGAATAGAAAATCATCTGTGTGCTCAGCTGCAGTGAGCAGGGGAACCTTGGGTACATTTGTTTTTCTCTGCTGTTGACTGGATGTCATGTCATGTGACGAGCTGCTTTGGGTTGGTTCCTGCCTCAACTTCTCCTCAAAGATGTATTGTAACTGGAGGCATTAGCCAAACAAACCTTTTCTTCCCTATGGAGCTTTGTGTCAGGGTGTTTTAAATCACAGCTACTGGAATGAAACTAGAACATGGAGTTCTTCAGTGGCATGTGGGTGTGGCCACCCTATAGCACAGCAGCTCTCAATGGGTGAGTCATAACCCCTTGGGGTCACATATCAAATATCCTTCATATCAAATATCTACATTGATTCATAATTAGCAAGTTATAGTTATGAAATAGCAATGAAATAATTTTATGTTTGGGGGTTAGTACAACATGAGGAGCTGAATTAAAAGCTTACAGCATTAGAAAGATTGAGAACCACTGCTATAGTGTTTCCAAATTATGGAAGCTCATAATTAGAGGTTTGATTTTTTTTTTGTGAAACCTAGTTTTATATTCTAAATTGAGGCAGGTGGATGGTAACTATCTACATAAGAACTCCTCTAACACAATCTTTATTTTTTTTAACATTTTTATTTTATTTTATACTAATCACAGGCTATGTACTTTGTATCTCAGCCATAGCCCCCTTCCTCATTCCCTCCCTATCCCCCCCATCCCTCCCTCATCTCTTTCCTGACCCTTTCCAAGTCCACTGATAGGGAAAGACCTCCTCCCCTTCCATCTAACTCTAGCTTATCAGGTCTCTTCAGGACTAGCTGCAATGTCCTCTTCTGTGGCCTAGCAAGACTGCTCCTCCCTTGGGGGGTTGGAGGGCTGAAGAGCCAGCCATTGAGTTCATGTCTGAAATAGCCCCTCTTCCCTTTACTAGGGAACCCACTTGGATACTGAGCTACCATTTGCTACATTCAAGCAGGGGTTCTAGGTTATATCCATACATGGTCCTTGGTTGGAGACTCAGTCTCAGAAAAAACCCCTGTGCTCTGATATATTTGGTCTTGCAGAGCTCCTGTCCTCTCCAGGTCTTACTAACTCCCTCTTCTTTCATATGATTCCCTGCACTCTGCCAAAGATTTGGTTATGTGTCTTAATATTTGCTTTGATACACTGCTAGGTAGAATCTTTACGAGGCTCTCTGTGGTAGGCTCTTGTCCTGAGACTTGTTTTCTCCAACGTCCAATGTCCATCCCATTTGTCTTTCTAAGTGAGAATTGATCATCTTACCCCAGGCCTCAAGATACAGCTATACCACTCCTAGGCATATATCCAAAAGATGCTCAAGTACACAACATGGACATTTGCTCAACTATGTTCGTAGCAGCTTTATTCATAATAGCCCGAACCTGAAACAACCCAGATGTCCCTCAGTTGAGGAATGGATACAGAAATTGTGGTACTTTTACACAATGGAATACTACTCAGCAATTAAAAACAAGGTAATCATAAAATTTGCAGCAAATGGTGGGACCTGGGAACGATCATCCTGAGTGAGGTATCCCAGAAGCAGAAAGACACACATGGTATATACTCATTTATATAGAACTATGAGATAGGATAAATATACTGAAGTCTATACACCTAAAGAAGATAAACAAGAAAGAGGACCTGGGGTAACACAATCTTTAAAACATTCCTGAAATGCTAATTTTCTCCTATAGTTATTAATAGTGTCTCTTTTCCTCTCAGAAATATTTAGGTTTAGAAGATATATTGCATACTCTCCCTATTATAGCTCTTTACCAAACAAACAACAAAAACAAACCAAAATACAAACCCACATTTCTTGCACATAAATCCTCCTGGGGTCCTTCTCAGGGTATAAAAATGCCCCAGGAGAGCAGCAACAAAGCGAATGCCTCAGGTAAGGCTTAATCAGGCTCTGGAAACCATGAGGCTTCCTGTCTTCACACTTCAGTGCCTGTGTGTATCTCTGTGTGGGGGAAGAAGAGTGTTGTCACAACCTGTACCCTACATTTCTTTCTGTGATGGTTTAAACTTACAATGAGAACCTGAACATTGAGAGAGGGCATACAATATCTTTTTCAAGATCCTTCTAGAACACTCAATGATCATTTCTCCTAAATTTCTGTTTTTATATCAGGGCTTCCTCCAGCCCTGCCCAGCTTCTCCAGAGACCAAGAGGTTAATCACAGGTGGCATCTCCTTTCTGGAATTCTAGAAGATCCATCAAGATCTTCTCCACAGCTAAATATCTAGAGCTGGTCCTAACACGGGACGGATAAGATCCTTCATTAGTTATAAGTAAGATGTTTTGTTTCTGCTGTTGGAAAATCCAACTAATGGTGTGTTCAAAAATACAATGGCACATGAGCTGTCTTTCTGAGGAAGCTGGGGAGCATGTTGATATTTGTCGAGATGGCAGTAACAGCATCACATGCTCCACAAGCTTCCCCCACACTGTGACACTGCCCAACCAGGAAGTGGGCCTAAATGTCTTCTTAGAACTTTCTGATCCTTGGGACTCAGAATCTGGTAGACTTGGTGCCAAGGTCAATTGGTTGCGTACTGCCAACGGTTCCCGTCAGGACCTTCGTCTTTTGGATCCTTTCACAGTATGGGAGGGAACCCAAGCCATCTAGAGAGACCACCAGCGGGTTCTCTGGGCAGCACTCTGTTAAGTTAGCTCTTGACGTCTCGCGCATGAGTACAAAAGCTGTCAGCTAATTCCATTCTTCAGCTGTGATCCACCCCCAAGTGTTTGTATCCAGTGATCAAAAGCATAGTGGTATCCTTTGATGTCTTACATTTTATATTTATGTATCAACTACAGTTTTTTGCTTTGTGCATGCCACATGTGCATCGAGCACATGCATGCAAACACACACAAATGGGGAGGGGTACCTTAGAGTTATAATAGGCAATTTAAAATTTATAATGATTTAAACTTGGCTGATAAAATCTCTCCACTCTTATTTTACGTCATTATTAAAAACTGTCGACAACACAATTTACACTTTCTATAACAAATCACTTATGACATTATTTTATGCTACTACTATTGTTAATAGTTTCGCCTTCTGGTGTTTTTATTTTTCTATTTGTATCGTTTTGTATTTCTGCATTTGTGTGTGTGTGTGTGTGTGTGTGTGAGCAGTGCTCACAGAAACCAAAAGAAGGCATTGAATCTCATGGGGATGGCATCACAGGTGATTGCAAGCTGAGCTCTGATTCTGTTAGAGAGCAGTAAGTGATTGTAACCGCTGAGCTCACTCCAGCCCCAATAGCTCTCTGTTTTCCAACCTTCGTAGTAAAGAAACATGATTCAAGCACTGTCTTTGCACTGTTATTTTGAATTTGACTGTGTACATAATTTTACTAGTAATTTTTATATTTTAAAATTTCTATGTACCTTAAAAAACTGTTTTCATACACGGCAGGCTTGGTGTTAATGTCATCCCTCATTTACAGCTTCTCCCTCACTTACAGCCTCTTCTTCAGTCCCAACTTGCCCGAGAAGGACTCAGTGCTTGCCAGCTGAAGCATTCTCAGTTTGCATGGGTTTTTCTGCTAATACTTTGTATATATAATTCAGTTGTCCCCCAACTTGTGTAGAATCTGCTAAGAAAGATGCTGCTGGCCTTCTTAGAATGCTCCTGTGTGTAGTCTGTTTCCTCACTTTGAATTTTAGTATATTCCTTTTGTCCTTGACTGTCACTTAGAATTTGTCTTGGTGTAGTATTGCTTAGATTTGCTCTTATGAGGAAACCTTGATCTCCTAAGTATTAATATCTTGTGTCTAGGTTTAAAATGTTTTCTTATATTGTATCTCCTTCTTTTTTCTTTTTTAAAATTTTTTATATTTTTATATATTTATTATGTATACACTGTTCTTCCACTGTCAGAAGAGGGAACCAGATCTCATTACAGATCGTTTGAGCCACCATGTGATTGCTGGGAATTGAACTCAAGACCTCTGGAAGAGCAACCATTGCTTTTAACCGCTGAGCCATCTCTCCAGCCCCTGTATCTCCTTCCTAAACTGCTACAGCTCAAGCCTTTGCTTTGTTGATATTTCTCCTTTAATTGCAGAGACTTCTTCTGTTTGTATTCTACTTTGTTTCTCTCCTTGGTGTGTTGATTAGTTTCACTAACTGTTTACAGCTGCGTTACTACAACAGCGTGTCTCTGTGCTCAGACTGTAGACATGTATTTTTTATCTATTTTATCTGGGTTTGTTATCCCCTACCTCCCTTCCAATCCTTATCCCATTCAATATCCCAGCACTAGGTAGGAAAGAAAGAAGGTTATTGGGAAGAGGGGGCGTAGGTCTCTGAGGCGACTTCCTGCTGTTACAGTCATCAGGTTCCTTGGGGAAAGTCCAGTCTTCATAATCATAGTATCTCCAGCTTCTTTTCATCCAACTGCAAGAACAGCAACCAGGAGTAGCAGGGTGAGCCACAGCCTCCTTCTTTCTCGGAGTCCCTGTCCCTCTCTGTGCTCTGGAATTTGTTCCCTCTCAGAGTCTTCAGAATCAAACTATCTACTGCTGGCAAAGATCATGCCCCTCTCAGAGCCCGCAGGAGGCAAATAGTCTGCTGCTGACTAAAACAAAAACATGGTCACATAACATAACCACGTTTTTAAAGAAACCAAAACTCCCACTACACTACACAGACAAGCATAGCATCTTGCCTGGACTACACAGGCTTTCCTTTGAAATCTTGGTGAAAGCTGCCATGGCAACATATTTAGTTTGTTCTGCATACCTATTGAGCTATCATTACTGTGATAATTTCAGGCTTTGCATTAGTGTATGCTGTACCCATCCCCAGGCTTCGTCGGACCATGGACACAACAGCTTTAGAGAGCTTTTCTGATTGAACTTAGGAAAACGAATCCTTAGGCAGTTCTGGCACTCTCCTGAGATGTTTTTCCCTGGAAAAAATCCTTGAAAATACTGTGGTTTTAGGGGTTTGCAGATTTGTGAAATGCCCTCAATACATCTTTCTTTATATACATATAAAGGAATATATGTATATATATATATGTATTCATTCATTTATTTGTTTCTTTGTTTATTATTTTGTGTGTTTTTTTTATATGTGTCCACTGAGTCCAGGAGAGGGCATCTAATCCCCTGGGACTAGAGTTACAAATCCTTGTGGACATCCATGTGAGTGCTAGAAATTGAACCTAGAAATTGAACCTAGATCCTCTAGAAAAGCAGCAAATGTTCTTAACCATTGAGCCCCCTCTGCACCCCCTCAAAAATCTTATTCTCTCGTTTTATATCATGTGGTCTCTTTTTTTTTTCAGTGCTCATTGTTTTAGCAGCCTAATTGTCCTTGAAGTATGCTAATTTTTCAACTATTTCAGCTCTACTACCTTTTCTTCCTGATTATCACTATAAATCTGACTAAAAGTAGCCATCAACACCCAAGCATTGCTTCCTTGAAATGTTCTTCACCAAGAAAACTAGCCAATGATCATCTATAAATTCATCACTCCAAAAAGTTTTAGGGCAAGGGCAAAATGCTTTAAAATTCTTGACATCAATGTGAAGGGGTAAACTACTTTGTTGTCCCCAACAGAATGGGATGCCTGTTTGCATCTGAAATCCTACCGACATCACTTTGTTGCCCACTTTCGACCATCATCAGTCGTCCTCTCTTTACCTCCTGAAAGTGCTGGAATCACAGGCATACAACACCGTGAGCAGGACAGGGAATTTTAAGAATCACTAAAACCTAATTCCTGCTTATATCACAATATTTAAAACTAAGCATGTATCAGCTGCGATATTTGGCCATATGGGCTGCTTGTCGATTCATATTTGTACAGGGCTCAAGGAGAAGGCACCCAGTGTTCCTATCTTAAGATCTTCCCCCTCTTTTGCATAATCCTTCAGGGGCTACGACTTGCTTTGCAAAAGTATGTTTGCTTCCAGCCTATGCTTTTGCAGTTATGTGTATTCACAGAGCCTCCCTAGAGCGGATGAGTCCCAGCCATGACCCCTTAGCTCCTTTCAACCTTGAATAAGGCTGTGTCCCCATACAAAAAGCATATATTAGATATATGCTGTATTCCTGGCAGCATACCTGATCGGAGCAAGGATGGAGGAGGCAGGAAGGAAAGCAAGTGGAGCATAACACAAGTTCATGTTCGTAACATATGTTCATGTTTCATAGACGCTGCTGGAAAGAGTATGTGGAGAGAAACGGATACTTGATGGGTCTGAAATGCTTCTCCAGGGCTAAATATGAGTGAGCCTTTGAGACACTGGAGATAGGGGCTCAGTGATGCACTCTCCCTCCATGGGAACTTCAGAATTCAGTTGGGTGGACAGCAGGTACTGGGTGGATACCTTGTGACACAAGCAGAGTCAGTGGGTGTCTCACAGTCAAGTTCTTCCTTCCTAAAACTGGGAGCATGCCGCTTCCTTCATGAAGTCCTTCTGCAAACTCAGTGAGAGGATGTAAGGCTGCCTGGCACAGGGTTATTCTTGTAAGTCACCTCGTAGATAGATGTTACATTGAAATAGACAGAAATCAGTTCTAACTCAGGTTATCAAAGAAGTTCACAGACTCACAGAGGGTACCACTTGAAGCATCTCTCTGAGATTGTTCTCCTGTAGTCTGAAATTCTTGTATTCCCACTGCTATGTTTGGCTGGCTGGACGATTAATTGACTAGCTGAGCAATTACTTGGTAACTACCTAGTTAGTTTAATACTTGGTTGGTTTGCTAGTCTTTTGAGACAGGGTCTTAAGTATTACCCAGACTGGCCTCAAGCTCGTTGCATAGCCAAGGATGACTTTAACTCCTGACCTTCTTGTCTCTGTCTCTCAAGTCTTAGGATTACAAGTAGGTGGCACTCACGTATTATTTAAAGGGGATAATAAATTCCATGGTTTTAAAATTAATCTTAAAATTGAGTTGAATGGCTAGCTCACTGAGTAACAGTGTTTGTCACTGAGCCTGATGAGTTTAGTTTAATCCTGGGGACCCACATGGTAGAAAAAGAGAAGTAACTCTTTCAAGTAGTCCTATAGTCTCCACATGTTCACTGCAGCATGCATCTACCTACAAACACACATACATATACCACACACATACACATATACCACTCACACACATACCCACACACCAAACACACCACACACACACACAACTTAAAATCTATTAAACTAAGCAAGCAGCCCACTAAATAGGACAATTTGAAATTATCAACGATATAGAAATGCACCATTTTCTATGATTTTTAGATGATTGCTTAGAATCTTGTTAAGATTTGTGATGACAGTGGAGATAAGATTAAATTATCTTTATAACAAGGAATCCAATACTTGAGAAGAATCTGAAGATGAAAGGAAAGGGCAGCACCAGGAAAGAGAAGGGCTGTGGCTCATCATCCCTTCTGTGCTAGATGCTGGGACAGTCATAGAGGCCTTTAACAGTTCCCTGGGACCTCTAAGGACATAGTCACATTGAAATGAGTATTTGAAGGGAACATGACTACATGTGCTTGCACTCTGATCATTCCCTTTTGAAAAGCAGAATGATTCTTAAGCTTACCAAGGAGCTGATCAGTCCCTGTCCCCCCCTCTTTAGGAAAGGCACATATTATCAATCACTCCTATGGAGGTACTTTGAGTGTGCTCTCCTGAGACCAAGCTTTGCAGAGTCACAGGCAGTGAACCTGGATGACATCATCTCCTCAGCTCAGCTCCTTGAGGCAGCTTTGTGATCACTCATACATGAAGACCTATTAAGGCTTCCCTTCCCCCTTCAGTCATAAAGGGGGGAGTCATAAAGCTAATGCAATTTCTTTTGGGATATTGAAACTTTTCAAATACACACTAAAATTAAGTTGGAAATTTCAACTTTTTTTCCCTTGGCCATGAAGGACAGTTGTTTGTCTTTTCATATATTTTTATTGTGGATATATATATATATATATATATATATATATATATATACATATACATATGTATATATACATTCCTTTAAAATAATTCAGAATTATTTTAAAATTAGAAGTACATATAAATATTAATTCAATGTTGCTTTTGTTTTACTTCTGGGCAGTACTTGAAGAGCACTAGTAAGAACCCACAGATAGTATTGAGCATACTCAGTATTTGGGAACTGGGACAATCGCTCAGGAACTCATGGGCAGGATGAAATATAGGATGGACAAAGAGACATTCGATACCCACAGCACTAGTAAATGTATCAGGCATCTCATCCAGTATGCAAAAAACATGTTTATTTTGGGGCTGAGGAGATGGTTCATTGAAGTATGTACTTTGCAAGCCTGAGGACCCGTGTTCAATCCCCAGAACTCATGTCATAAAAAACCTAGGTGTATGCTTATAGGCCTCACATCGGGGATGTAGATGGTCCCTGGGACTCACTAGGATGATGCACCTTTGCCATTTACATAGTTATCTCATATAAATAGGCTATTATTGTTTATAAATATTTTTTCAAGTAAAATATTTTTTTTTTAGTTTTTACATTTTTAGACAATCAGATGTATCCCCATTTCTCCTCCAGTTCCGCAATACACTCCCCAACACACCCCCTCTTTCAACTTTATGACTATTTTATTTTCAATAGCTCACTAAGTCTTGTTACTGCTGTCCATGTGTGCATGGGTGTGAGTCCAGCCAGTAGAGCATGGGAAGCCTACCAGTGCGCACACCTGTTGTTCTCCCAGCAAACATCCACTGCCAACAGCTCCTCTATCCAGGCTAAGAAAGCATCTGCACCATCTATGCCAGGATTTGGGTTGGCTTGACCGTGGTGGAAAGAAGATAAGAGTAAGGTTGGAGTGCTGTGGGATGCTGCTTTCTGGTCTCAACAGTTGTGGTCACCTGCACAAGACCCACGCGAGATGATCAGTAATGAATTTGGACAGAGGTGCATGAGGCAAATACCATTTCCTGCCTGTGTGTAGGATTTCAGACAGCGTCTTTCTGTGTAGTCTAGGTCAGCTAAGGAGCCCAAACTAGCTTTGAACTTGCAGTTCTCCTGTCTTCGATTCTGGAGTGCTGGGTTTACAGGTGTGTGCATCTGTGCCCAGATTTGTGATGTGTATTTTGGTGAGTAATGATTGTAAAAGATACGCAAGATTAATCAATCCTTACTTATTTTATTTTTACTTTATCACGGCTGTTTATTTCACGTATGATAAGTCTGTATATGTGCGTGGGTATGCAGGAAAGTGTATGCCACTGTGTGTGGAGAGAGCAGAGAATGACATTTGAGTTGTTCTTTTGGTTCTGAGGGTTGACCTCAGGCTTCTGCTCCAGGTGCTTTCGCCGGCTCACTGCCTCTCCAACACACTGCTCTTCTTTTAGATGAAAACAGGCAACGTGTTTCTGCCATCTGGAAAGTCAGTGTTATTATAAAGCCTCTTTTCTCCCTTGTTCTATTATGGGCAATCAGAGTAAAGATCCCAACAAATCCTAAGTTTCCATGATAATTCACCTTTAGCCATTCTTCCTTGATTTTGGAACTAAGAATGTGAGGGATGACATAGTGGGGTCAGATGTTTGGGGAGGCGTATTGTAGAGTCTCGCCTCCTGACCCAGGGATCTATGGAGACACTTTTAAGGTTTGTGGGGAGCGATCCTCAGATCCTTTAAGATTCCAGATTCTACACAGGCCAGCCATACTGAGGAATCTGTTTGGGGAAAAAGTACTGTTCCGGGTAGATCCCCATGAAAAGGCTGGGGCAAGAGCTCAGCACAGAGTATGCGCTCCTTTCACACACCTGTCCTTGGGCGCCATTTTTAGCTCCACAGACATGCTGGAGTATCACACCCCTGTCATCACAGCTGCAGAAGAGGGAAGCAGGAGGCCTTCATCTTGCTGTGTAGCTTGAATCTGAATACAAATTCAAAATATTTCCTCAGCTACATAGCAAGAGGAAGGCCAAATAGGCTACATGAGAACCTGCCTCAGAAAGTAAGGAGGAAAGAACAAGGGAAGGGTTAGGGTTGATTTTTGACATAAACTCTAATGATATGGTTTTACATTGAAATAGTTAATTATGCTCTTTATTTGGGCCCATTGAAACAGTATCCAATCATCTTTTACTTTTACAGTGATATTATTTGTATATATATGTGTGTACAATGCCTATATATGTGTTAGGAGGTGTGTGTGTGTGTGTGTGTGTGTGTGTGTGTGTTCATGCCCCTACACATTTCTGAGAGTCTCCTTAGGATTTTTCTAGAAAAGTAAAACTGCTCTGACTGATGCTATCTTCAGATTTAATCTTGTGTGTATAGTTGTATGGTTGTATATGTATGTGAAAGTACATGTGTACATTTGTGCACATGCATTTGGAGGCTTAAGGTTGGCATTGCCAGTCTTCCTCAATTGCTTTGCCTTTTCATTGAGTCTTTGTCTCGCTTGTGCCTAGAACTCACTAGCTAGCTGGACTGGTCCAGGGGCCCCTGTTGCCACCTCTGTGATATTGGGATTACTAGCTACCCACCAGGTCTGCTGAGCTTTTATGTGGGAGCTAAGGATTCAAGCTTTGGTCCTTACTCTTGAAAAGCAACTATTTACCCTTGAGCCAACCTGTCAATCCTTCATGAAATTTTCTCCTAAGAGGCTGAATAGACAGTAGTATAGCCTGGAGGCTGACTTGGCCCCAGTATACAGAGGACATGCCTCATTACTCAGGCCTATTTCAGACTCCATCATTCAATTCCACGTTTGCTACTTTATATTGTCTGTTTGATGCCTACTTTTTTTATGTGTATGAGTGTTTGGCCTGCATGTATTTGCATCATGGACACACAGTACCTGTTGAGGCCAAAAGAGGGTATCAAATCCCTGGAACTAGCCTTAAAACTTGTGAGCTGCCATGAGGGTGCTGGGAACCAAACCCAGATAGATTCTCTGCAAGAGCAACAATTACTCTTAAGGGCTGAATCATCTCTCCAACCCCAATACTTTATTATTTTAATTTGCATTTCTCTTACTGCTGGACAGAAGAATCTTTCCTTCGCAGATCTATCTACCATTGCATGCTTTCTTTCACTCAATAACAGACATAAATATCCTTTCCTTGCTAAAACAAAATAAAACAAAAAACTAATATATATCTCCCTCTGAATTTGGACATAAAAATAATACAGTTTTACAAAGAAATATTTATACTGTCCCTTATTGAGGACCATTCTTGTCTTCCACTGACCTTTATTTTTGTAATGATGGGTTGTTTGTAACCCTGAGTGAAGGCAGGTTGCTACTAGAAAGCAGAGTGACAGAGAGAGATGTTTGCTACTTTCTAAAACTGTGTTTTCATTATAAAAGCACTAGAATTAAGTTCATGCCATTTTAAAATTGGCAGTTTTGTGGCTATTTACACTTTGCCTTTTAAAAAAAATCACAAATGTAATCATACTAATAAACAAATAGTTTTTTTATTTGTTAAAGGTTTGTGACCTGACATCTTTTAGCTTGTGTGTTTAAAAATATTATTTAAAAAAACGTACTTTCACCAATGTTTTCTTGCCTAACCTACTATATATTTCTAAAAAATGTAAGTCAACAGATGTCAGATTAAATAAAATATAATGGAATACTTAGAAATTTATTAATGTAAATATTTTAAATGTGTTTCAAAGATTCAAGTTTCTAACGTCTTGTTAATGCAGTAAGTTTTATTAGTGATAGAAAGTTACAACAGTATAAATAAACTAGAAAATTACAGAGTTCAGCTCATGGGGGTACTTTATAGAGAATGTAGGGGTACCTGAAGTTTCCTGGTAATGTAATTCTACAATATTTCATAGAAATTCAAACACTGATGGTTGCTATTTTTTTCCATCTCTTTGATATAGTGTATTAAAAAAAAAAACAGTGCTCTGACTGGCCTGGGTACCTGTCGAAGGGAGTATCAGAGGAGAGAAGTTCTCAGAGCTCTGGGTTCCTACAGCCCCCAAGTAATGAGCCTTCTTGAAAGACTCTGGTACCAGTCTAAGCATGTCTGCTTAAAACCACCTAAGTAAAATGCTCTTTTAGTTAGCCAACTGTTTGCTCCATTGATGTTTGGCATATATTATAGCATAGACCATATGCACATATTATACCCTGCTGCTTCTTAAACTGAGACAATGAGGCTCTGAAGTTCCCTGAATTGTGTTTATAATTGAGGCCTAGGGTGAGTACAGTGACATCCACAGGATCTTCTAGATTACTTAGCAAGACATTTCAAGGTCTAATAAGGATGACTTTGGAATTTATTCATTAAAGTGCCTAGTGCCAGAGCTGCAGAAATGAACTGCAAAGGGATTGCATTGCAAGCATGAGGACCTGAGTTGGATCACAAGAAACCACCCCACCCCCACCCCCATGCAGGAGGATTCCAGGGCTTATTGGCTGGTGTTAGAGGTTGGTCTAATGCTAATTACTGGCCCTCAAGATCTGGCCACTGCCTGCCAAATACATCTATCCTTGTTTGCATAAACCTGCCTAAAACATTATACTTGATTGGTTCATTAAATGGCCTTTACCTGGGCAGGGCAGAATGGGGTGTGGCTAAGGTTCACAGGCACTTGGGTTCAAGAGAGAATCATGAGGAGAAAGGAAGGGAGAGAGAAGGAAGGAGGACACCACACCACGAGGGGCTACTGTGGAGGAAAAAACCACGTGGCCTGAGAGAAAGGACTCCACTAATGGCATGAAAAGTCCCAGATGAAGAATACAAGCAATTACTGTGGGATTATGGATGAAAGGTGGTACAACTGAGGAAGGTTAAGGAGGATGGCATTGGATGGGGGCTGGGAGATGAAAGTGAGGATACTGAGCCAGTGTAAGTGAAATATCTGCCCGGCCCAAGGTAAGTAAGGCAATTATAAATCTCACAGGTGTCTGTGTCATTTCATTTGTGATAGCAGGTTAGATAATACTGTTGTGATAATCTTAGGGCTAATAATCAATAATATATAGCCCCACACTCTTTTTTTTATTTACTACAACAGGCTGATCAGAGAAGACTACTTAGTGAGTTCCAGCCAGTCTAAAAAACAAAAAAAAGTCACGTGAATAGCTCCTCATTAAAGACATCCAAAGTTGTCTGCTGGACTTCACATGAACATGCGACATGCCCATCTGGGCAGATAGAAAGACAGGGGACATACACACACACATGCACACACACACACACACACACATACAGAGAGAGAGAGAGAGAGAGACAGCGAGAGAGGCAGAGGCAGAGAGAGAAAGTGAGAGGCAGAAACAGAGAGAGAGAAGGAGGGGAACACAGAGAGAACAATCACAGTTTTATAAAGCAGTTTCTTTCAGGTTTGGAGACCTGTATTGTTTAAAGAAATAGCTTTTGATGGCTGAGACTTCTGCTGACTCATGTAAGCTTGCAGCAGCCCAGCATGAAGGTGGGGCAGGGGCTGTTCAGTGGCTGCATTCTGAGCCCTGATGTTACCCCTGCCGTCACGCTAAGGTAGCATTCAGAGATTTACCTTGCAGTAGCGTTGCCTTGGAGTGGTACTCAACACTGCTATCCATGGTCATTAACATTTATGGTACAATTCATTTAGGGTTTTATGAGTCCTTCATATTCCCTTTATGAACCCAAACAAGAAATGTCAGTGCTGGGAATGGGGAATGCTACCCACAAAAATCCCTTTGATTTCTTTGTTCATATTAATATTCACTAAACTTCTAAAACCCAGGAGAGCAAGTTCTTGACACTCAAGTACCATACACACCTTGGAGACCTCTGAGAATCCTCTAATGAACTTTTTTATTCCAGCCTGATACTTTCTTCTTTGACATGCTTTGGGGGCTATAATTTAGCCTCAAAGACTTGACACACTATGACACAAAACACCACCAATGAGATTCTTCTGCTACTTAACGCATTCCAATTTCATATTAATTTTGGACCTGCAACACACCAGGAAGTTTTCTACATCTTGGAATGAAGATTTTCAAGTTTGGCCATTGCTGGAACAAACATGTTCCCAAAACTCATAGGCTATCTAAAAGAGGAAGAGGAGGAGGAGGAAGAAGAAAAAGAGAGAGAGAAAGAAAGAGAAAGAAAGAAAGAAAGAAAGAAAGAAAGAAAGAAAGAAAGGAAGCCTTCTTTATTACCCATGTGATATCAACTCTATGTTTGGAGGGTTTTCAGAATAATGAATAAGATGCTGGTCTCATCATGTGTTTACTCCAAGGACCCCTTCCTCCCATTTGCAAACAGGAGAGGGGAAAAGAGGACACCAGTGAAAAGGTCTCTGAATCTAGCCTTGAGGTAGTGCACATCACAGCTACCACATTGCACTTCTGGAACTCAGCATGTGGTTGTGCTGGCCGCAAAGGATGCTGGAAAATGCAGTAAAAGAGATACAAGTTTCACAGTCACAAAGCCAGTCACTATCCATGGGGTCCCTCTATCAGACAAGACTGGCAGAGCTCCTACTTGTATGGAGGTACTGTTTTGGTGTAGCCAGGTGGCTGTTCAAACAGATGCATGGATAAGAATGGTAGTAATGGGAAATCCTGAAAAGAAACAGAAGAAAGTAATGGATTTCAGGTGAGTGGAAGGAAGCTCTAGCAAGTGTCAGGAGAGGAAGACTTATAAGTGAGAAAAAATTGACCTCACACCTGGATGAAGGTGAATCATGTGAAGACCCAGAGAAGAACTTTCTAGGTAGAAAACAAATAGCAGGCAACAAGCAGGCTCGGTGTGCTCATGGGGCTGCAAGGAGATGTTGTGGACCCAGGATGACTGGTTCGGAAGAGGAACTGCTGAGCAGAGAAGGGGGCAGGGGTGTCAAGAACGAGCGGAGAACCTCCTCGGGGCCACTAATCCTGAGCACAGGGATTCGTGCTTAGACTTTGGGATCCAGTATCTCTTTTGGTCTTTTTCGTGAATATCAAAATACATGTTTTGATATTTGTTTTCCCTTTAGAGGCAAGAAAATGGAGGGTGAGAATATTTAAGTTCAAGGTCATGCAGCTGATAGAGTAGCTGCCTCAGCCTCCTGTGGGTTGAGGAGACAGGCACAGAGAGCTGCGTCAAACCAAGGCTTTCAAATAGTGTTTTTGGTTCTTAAAGTCTGTAGTAAACATGCTTTATTCTCACTTTAAGAGTTTTGTCACATATATCACTGTCAATCATTATCACTGTACAAGGTAAGTTGTGAAATTTAACCCAACCCATTGCAGATGGCATCTTAGTGACTTTCCTGAGCTGTGATAAAGCACTTAAGAAGAGCAACCTGAGGAAAGAAGGAAGGGTTTATTTGGGCTCATAGTTCAGGGGTAATGTCCAGCATAGCGGGCAGATCATGGTGGGAGGGGCTTCTGGCACTGGTCACATGGCATTGGTCCCCAGTGATCTGCTGTCAGGATGTAAGGAGATGATTACTCATCATTCAGGTGGCTTTCTCTTTCTTCATTGGTCCAGGAAGTGATGCTATTGACTTTTAGGGTGAGTCTTCCCGCTTTGATTACCTTCATCAGGATTACTCCGTACAAGCACAGTCAGAAGCTAACCCAACATAGACTAACACTCACACAAGTGTTTGGAGGCCTGCTATTTGGCAGTGCTGGAGACCATCAAAGACACGGTGTTAACTATTGCGTATTAAAATTCTCCTTCCAAAACGTGGAGCAGCCTTGGTCTAGACTTAACTAAGGAATATTCATTACAGTTCATGTGTAAATTATTCCCTTTTAAATACTGTCTAGCTTTCTGGTTTCCAGATCTCATATTTGTTCTCAGTGCCCCCAAATCATTACCGTGTTTATTTTGTTGGTATCTAATTTCTGCAAGTTCATTTAACTAATTTGTATCTTATTCTGAAACACAAATGAAGATGCAAAATTACCACCCATATGTATTCATTTCAAAGTGCAGACCGTGCAGAAACCCTCAGTCAACTAAGGCTGTGAGGTAGCAAGAAGCGTTAGTCTAGCCTTATCCCCTGGTATTCTCTATGCTGCCTTCCTTTCCTGCCATTGCACCTCTTCCTGTTGTTAAGTTTTGTCTGCCGAAGAGAAAAGGTAGAAGTTCACTTTTCAACCCTGCACAGAAAAGTCATTCAGTATGCATTTAGGTAGCAGAGTCATCCATCCACTGCTTCATTCTCCATACTGTGTGGACTTCCTGAAGAACCAGGCCCATTGCAAAATGTCGCTATGTGAGAAAAAAAATTAACTGTCTACAGTAGAAGCCTCTGTGGAAAGAGTGTTTCCACAAAAATGTAGGCACAAATCTATTCTAGTTGATGTCTCTCTTGCTGTGATAAGGCACTGACCACTCAAACCTGGGGGAAGAAAGACTATCTCTGGCTCATAGCTTTCAGCCCATCATAAAGAAAAGCTGAGGCAGGAACTTGAGTTGAGGCCATGAAGAAATGTTGCCTACTTGGCTTGCACCTCATGGTTTGCTGCCTGCTCAGCTTGCTCTCTTATATTACCCCAAGTACCTGTCAGGGGGTAGCACAACTTAGAGTAGGGTGGGACAGGCCCTCCCCCATCAATCATTAATCAATTAAAAGCTTCACAGACTTGACCAAAATCCAATCTGTTGGAGGCAAGTCCTTAACTGAATTCCCTCCTCCAAGATTACTCTAGTTTGTGCCAAATTGAAGAAACCTAACCAGTGCATACTCCATGAGTAGTTTTCTTTTTAAAGAAAATGAAGTAACTTTTATTCATCATGTATCTCCTCTTTAATTTCCCCATTTCTATTTTATCTTATGAGGGTGACACTGTGCAATGAGCAAATAACATGGGGTTCGAGAACCTAAATTTGTGTCTCAATTTTGCCAATTGATTTGTTTGATGATTCTGGGCAAAAATCATTCATAAATCTTCGCCTTGTTTTCTGCTCTGAAATTATAACATAGATGAAATATTTAATAAATACTTAATGCTTTATTAATGGGCACCTGCTAACATGATTGAAATCAATCTGTTGTAATTGAATGTAAAGTTCATCAATTTTTCTTAAAGGGAAGTTCCATCTTGCTTGCATGATCCCGTCTATTCTAAATCCTTCTATTATGCCTGGATTAGCCTAAATCAAGCTGTTTTTCATTTTGCTTCTTTTCCAGGATCAAGGAATGACTTTTTAAGTTAACTATTGACAAATCCATGGAATTTTGTCATCCACATTCTTCTGTAAACTGCAGCACTTCTCACACCTTCCTATTTCACCCCTGTTTTTACTCCTCCAGGCCCCTCTCCCCATAGTGTGCCTTCTCCCATGAAAGTGCATTTTTTCCTATTTCTGTGCAGTTTCAACTCTAAGTCAACTTGTGCCCACTTCCAGGAATGAGGGGTGTTATTTGACATCCTCTTAATTTTGAATTGTTAAGATATCTCTTTCTCTGGCAAATTCTTCTTAGCTCTGCCTTTTTCCATTTTGGAGCATTGTCTAAGATCCAAGGTATGTGTTACACTGTTGCATTAATTTATTTTCTAGAGGAAATGTGGTTTAAATGACAAACTACTTGTATTTACATTTTTGAAAGTCATTGTATCTTCAGGAATACAACCTTTAAAAACAAAAAACAAAAAAACTATTGCATGCCACTTGGTGTTCCAGGAGACTGGAATGCAGAGATCAACAAAGTGTATCCACTCGAGGAGTTCTGAGTTGAGTAGTATTAGATAACTATAAGCCATTAGAATTTACAACCCTAATGTAACAAAGTCAGGATAGTATCATGGAATCTTGGCAAATTGAGTTAGCCACCCATTCAGTCAGTCATCATAAGAGATACAACAGCAGAGCAGGGGCCTAGAAGTCAGAAGAGTGTCATGGAATCTTGGTGAACTGAGTCAGCCACCCATGTAGGCAGGCATCATAACAGACACAACAGCAGGGAAGAGGCCTAGTGCTTCCCACAAAGTTGGGCATGTTACATGAAATTGTTGGATAGATGAATTAGTATCTCTTCCCAAATTCCATTCTTCTAGGATTTCTGTGGTCTTCTAAATTTCTGCTACCTGCAAAGTCATGTGCTAGTTCCACAGAGAACATATCTCTGATCTTGAGTAGCATAACCACCATTAAGACATCACAAAGAGGTTTCATTTCTTATGCTGTAGTACTCTTCAGCAGTACTCTGAAGTGTTGACTAGACTATAAGATCACATCTAGCTTCATCATAAGATCTGTGGTCAACTACTAATGTCTTATATGGCAAGTAGGAAGAGATATGGGTATGTATACAACATATGTATTCTTTTTATTCTACTCTTGAAAATAAATTAGTAAGTTAGCCCAAATGTTATTAAAAACTGAATTATTAATATACATATATACATCTTGAAAATCAGAGTGTCATTTTATGAGTATTTCTTCTCATTAAAAATAATATACAGATCTTGGTGGTTTGATTTTTTTTTCCATAACCAATAAAATCTACCCACTTATGTCTTTTGGGTAGTCCCAAGGGTAAACTCATTTTCAGTTGCCTCAAACAAATTAAACTCCACATGTTATTCTCCAAGCCTGTTACCCATTGCAGTAACCCTCATATGTGCCTCCCTCACTAAAGTATATGGACTTAGAGGACATGAAATACCACATTGGAATGCAGACCCTTGTTGCAACAGCTAGTACAGACTGTGTATATGGGATGTTTACTGAGAATGTACTGAGTATTGAGGAAAATAATGACAGTTTGTTCAAGTTGTTTGTCTGTCAAGGACTGTTCAGAAGGTTGACATTTGCAGACCATCAACAAGATGTAGCAGAAAGTCAGATATCCACCCAAGGCTGAAAATTCACAGAGAAAAAAAAAGGGGGTTAGAAGTGATGTTATTTCTGATGTTAAACTTTATGATTCTTACCTATGACTCCATAAAAAGTTGGCTTTTCATTTACACAATGGAAATGAGTGTTAAAGTATTCATAAAAACTACTGGAGAAATATAAAGTCAGTCTGATGGATTGAAGTTTTCAATGCCAAGAATGAGAACATCTACTGATTTATCTCAGCATGTAGTGGATTTTTCTGAATGTAATGCAGACTGTGGGTATAGAACTCACTTATGCAGATTCTTATGGCATAGCCCATTGTATTTCTTGTAATACATTTAGTCCCTGCTTAATAATAATATTAAAAAACTCCAAAAATTTATAATTTTCTATTGTGCCTCCATCTTTCCACTTTCCTTTCAGCTTATTTATACAGGGCAGGCTACTCCTATTGTTGCATGTAACTTTGTGAGAAATGCTATCATTCATTAAACTGTTTAGAGAAATATTTCAATTCTCGGAAGTGCTTCCTTGTAGCTTATGCCCACAGACTTTTAAAGCAGAGACTTATTTCTGCCTTCACCAAGGCATCGAGCCCCATTTTAACCAACACTCTAGAGTGAGGTATTGATTGTAAAAACTCCTACGAATGTGGAAACTTCAATTTAAGTGCTTTTAATTATAAAGTCAGTGCCTTGCTCTTCAAACTTCTGAAAATTATTCTGAATGCTATGAATTGGATCTCAGGAGGTATTCCTTTATTTTCTTTTTCTTCAACATGTACAATATCCCACAGGGACACAGTTGTTGACTTTTTAAACTGTTGTCCATGGACCATCTGCTTTAGCATACACGACACTTCCACACTCCCAGGTGTAAACACCTTTGAGCAGGTTCAAAGTGACTCTGCTTCATTCTGAAGTACAGTAGAGGAACGAATGCATTTGTAATCTAAGTGTATCTTGAGAATCCAAATCTATGTCTAGGGGGCTGGGGCAATGGCTGGATCAGTAAGGACTCTTCATGCAGCTTGAGGACCTCAATTCAGACTATCAACTCCTATACAGAAAGAGCAGCCAGGTGCGTTGACTCCTCTCTGACACTAATGTTGGTGGTAGAGAGATGGGGCAGCAGAATGAGAAAGGTCCCCTGTGCTCGCTGCCCAATGAGCATGACCAAGTTTGTGAACTCTAGGTTGAGTAAGGTGAAAAGCAGTAGAAGATGACAGACATACAATATAGCCTCCTAGGCTGTACACACACATTCACTCATTTGTATACACACACGTAATGGATAAAAATAAGAAAACAATATATACAACCTACAATCTGGTATTTAAAATATTATTTTCTTAGTTAACTTGTGCAAAGACTCTGAGAGTCTTTAAGCAAAATCGATTAATATGCAAAGAGGTGACATAAAGGGTAAGTAGAGAGGAAAAAAAAAACTAACTTTAAAAGCCCTGTGTTTCCAGATTCTGGCTATTGTGAATAAACATAGCCATGAACATAGTTGAGCAAGTGTCCTTGTTGTATGGTGGAATGTCTTTTGAGTAAATACCCAGGAGACGTATAGCTGGGTCTTCAAGTAAAGTTATTCCCAGCTTTCTGAGAAAGTGTCAGATTGATTTCCAAAGTGTTGTACAAGTTTATACTCCCACCAGCAATGGAGGAGTTTTCCCCTTTTTCCACATCCTCACCAGCATGTGCTATCACTTGAGATTTTGATCTTAGCCTTCTGACCAATGTGAGATGGAATCTTAGAGTTGTTCTGATTTGTGTTTCCCTGAGGACTAAGGACATTGAACATTTCTTTAAATGCCCTCTGCCATTTGAGACTTCTCTGTTGAGAACCCTGTTTAGTTCTGTGCCCCATTTTAACTGGGTTATTTTGTTTATTTGTGTTTGATTTCTTGAGTACATTATTTATTTTGGATATTAGTCCTTTGTTAGATGTAGAATTAGTGAAGATCTTTTCCCAGTCTATAGACTGTTGTTTTGTTTTATTGACAGTGTCCTTTGCCTTACAGATTTTCAGTTTAAAGAGGTTCCATCTATTAATTGTTGACCTTAGAGCCTGAGCTGTTGGTGTTCTGTTCAGGAAGTTATCTCTCATGCCTACTCTCTTTTCTAATAGATTTAGTGTAATTGGTTTTATGTTGAGATCTTTGATACACTTGGACTTTGTTTTGCATGGTGATAAATATGGATCTAATTTGCATACTTTTTACATGTAGACATCCAGTTGGACCAGCACCATTTGTTAAAGATGCTGTGTTTTTTCCATTGTATCTTTTGGCTTCTTTGTCAAAAATTAAGTGACCATCAGTATGTGGATTTATTTTTGGGTCTTTGATTATATTCCATTGATCAACCAGCCTATTTCTATGCCAATACCATGCAGTTTTTATTACTGTTGCTCTGTAGTATAGCTTGAAGTCAGGGATGGAGATAACTCCAGAAGTTCTTTTATTGTATAGGATTATTTTAGCAATTCTGGGGTTTTATTTTGCTTTTCCATATGAAGTTTAGAATTGTTCTTTCAGAGCCTCTAAAGTACTGTGTTGATATTTTGATGAGGATTGCATTGTATCCGTACATTGCTTTTGGCAGGATGGCCATTTTTACTATGTTAATCCTACGGATCTAGGAGCATGGGACATCTTTCCATCTTCTGATACCTTCTTTGTTTTTTTCTTCAGAGACTTGAAGCCCTTGTTATACAGGTCTTTCACCTCCTTGGTGGATTATAATAGTACAGGATGAGTATGCTATGAGGCACAGTCTCAATGAAGATAAGTAACATAGAGGATCCAAGGGAGGATACATAAGTCTCACTTAGAAATGGAGTTGGAACAGATGGAGATAGTAGCTAAAGAGAGGGAACAAGGTAGGAGAGGAGGCACAGAAAGTTAGGAGGGCAGAACTGGGGAGAGCAGGGATAACAAGACAGAAGGCCTGTGGAGAAAAGAGAAGCTGAGGTTGGGGCTATCTTTGTGATGAGCTGGGTACCTAAGTCTGGGTAGGCTCCTAGGAGGATATGAGGGGTACTCAAGCAGAGACTCCTAGTAGCAGAGGCCATAAAGACTAAAGAGAACACCCACAAACTAGACTTGTTTCCTAGCAGAGGGAGGGGAACACCAACCTACTCACAAAAACTTTAACTCAGAATTTACTCTGCCTATGAGATGTACAGGGATAAAGCAAATAGAGCAGATGCCCAACCAAGGCCTTGCCTAACCAAAGACCCACCCTATCAGAGAGTGCCACACAGGAGTCTGACAGAGTTATCATCTGAGAGGCACTACCCAGCAGTGCCTCAAAACAGATGCCAAGACTCATAGCCAAACATTGGGTGATATGTAGGGAGTCCTGTGGAAAGTAGGAGGAAAGAGAAAAGGACCTGGAGGTGGCAGGAGCTCCACAAGAAGACCAACAGGGTGAACTAGCCAGGGCCCAGAGGGGCTTGCTGAGAGTGAGGCATCAACCAAAGACCATGCATGAACTGGACCTAGGCCCCCTACAAAGATGTAGCAAATGGCCAGCTTAGGCTTCAAGTGGGTCCTTTAGTAAGAGAAGTGGGGACTCACTTGACAGCTTTTTGATCACTTCCCTCTGGCGGGACTGTCTTGCCAGGCCACGGGGGAAGAGGACATGCTCAATACTGATGAAACTTGATGAGCTGGGCTAAATGGAGAGGAACCTCTCCTTTTCCTTAGAAAAGGGGAGGGAGAAAAGGAAGGGAGGGTGGGGCTGGGAGGTGAGAAGGGAAGGGGCTACAACAGGAGGTAAAGTGAATAAAATATAAAAATAAAAATAAGAGCCCTGTGTTATGGGCTGTCTCACTTCTTTCAGACTTACATCTGAATATTGCAGATAGAGAATTAGAGGTTCTAGAGGGTCCCTCTTCTGATAACCAGAGCTCAATTTGAGGAACTTTGTGGATATTGGGTGGAGTATATGTCTTTAAGACTAAAATCTCTAGCACTTTTTGTAACCATAAAAAATGTTCTGAGATTGTACGCCCCTGGACTTCACATGATTAAATAGAAAGGGGATTTTCCCATCCAGAGTAAACAGCCTCCTTCTTGTGTGTATATTGATATAAACTTGGGGTGAATTTGTTTTATGATTTAGCTCAGCTGGCTTCTCCCTTGTTTGAGGCTAAAAACTGGATTTCCTTTTTTGCTCTCCTGGAGTTCTTTTACTTTGATGGCTGGTGAGTAGGTGTTAGCATTTCTTGAAAAAAAAAAAAACATTTACAGAGAACTATTAGTAGGCCTCTAAAATATTATTTTTATTTGTGCATATTTCTAAAATATGCACATTTTGGTAGTAACTCTGGTTAACATACATGACAATTTATGCTCTTGTGATAAGAACAATTCCCAAGGAGACAACTCCCTTTTGTAAAAAAGCCAAGCAAATTTAAGAATTACAAAAAGAAAAAGAAAAAAGAAAGAAAGAAAAATGTGTGGCAATATAGATGGTCCAACCAAGGCTCAGCATTTATTGTACTGTTTATTTCACATATTTGTTTAATGTCAGTGGGAGATTTGAGGTACGTTATTTTGTCTACTTACCACATTCCCATAGAGATAATAAAATTAATCAGAATAAGTAGGCTATAATCTGAGGATCTTTGGCAGTTTAGTGAGATTTAAATAATATCTCTATTTTATCTAAGCCGTTCATGTTTGCCAAGTGTGTTTCTAGGTCAGTATCATCTTGTCTGCATAAGTGCTTAGTATTTTCTAAGCCATTTGAAGTTATTAGTTCATCATTATGAATATAATTCTGTGAAGCACACAATATCACGTTCTCTAATGGGAGAGGGCTCGAGGAGCAAGGGCCTCAAGTACTCAGCTTACATGACCCCAGACTGGGAAGAAAGGAATTAAGTGAATGCTGGCTTTCATTTGTTTTGTTTTGAGTTGTCGGAGCTATTCTGCTTTCGGAAGCCTACCACTTGAATAGATCTCATTCTAATATGGGACATCACCACACTGGAACATTCCTCGGACATACTGTGTCTGGAATGAGCCTTATGATAACAATATTGGAAGCAGCAAAATGTTTGTGGGAGGGGGCGGGATGATATGGCATGTTCATGTGTTGGGATGCACCTGTGTGTGCTAGTGTACATACACACATATGTGCTCATAAGTGTGGATGCTAGAGAGCAACCCCATGTCTAATCTCTAAGGCGCTTCCCATTCTCGATGGCCTGGAACTCTCCCGGTAGGCTAAACTGGCTGACCAGTGAGCCCTAGGAATCCACTGGTGTCCTCCTCCCCAGCACTAGGACTACAAGCCTACCGCCAGACCCAATGTTTTTAATGTAGGTTCTGTAGTTTTAATTTGGGTCCTTAGGCTTGTCTTGCAAACACTTTACTGAGCTAGCCTCCTGCCACACAAATAAAATTCTCTAAACATTGCTTCATTCAGCTGAACAGCCTGCTGTATCAGTATTTTGGAGACGAGAAGGTATGAGTTGAAAGACACAAGGTGACCCGTCATCCTGAAATCACAGCTTAAGCCCAGGCAGTTTGCTCTGCTCTCTCTCTCTTTTAAACCAACACACTGTGTGATGAGAAGAATTCATCTAAGTAGAAAAAAAAAACAGAGGAAAGCCCATCATTAATCAGGGTATTATAAAAGCCCTGTCCTAATGCTTCAAATGACTGTTGAACAAATATAATTAAGCTCTAAAGTAACTCATCAGATTTAGATCATTATATGTTATACATTATAATTTAATCCTTTTGGGTTTTAGTATTACTGTAAGAACAATGCCACTTTTTAAAAAAATGTGATGTTTCACAAATCAAATGATTAGTAGTTCTATGTTGTTAATGATATGTCTCCCAGAGTAAGCTAAGCAAACAGAGTGTGTGCCTTTTGTGTGTGGACCTTAGCCAAGCGCGTGTCTCTGCAGTGCCCTCATGCTCTTGGAATCTGCCTTCTACAAGCTGAGCTGGCTAACACCACTGGTTCCCCAACTTTGTTTTCAGTCCTGTCCTTCCAGCCCCTCATGACCCAACTGCCACCACTTCATCTCTGTGCATGCATGTGTATTTGTATGTGTGTGTGTGTATGGGTACCTTGTGCACATATGATTACATGTATTTAGAGGTCCAGGTTATTGTTATACGTCTTCATGGTTGCCTTCCCACCTTATAAAATGAGGCAGGGTCTCAAAGTTGAACCCAGAGCTAACGGCTCAGCTGCTCTGGCTAGCCAGCTTGCCCTGAGCAGCCCTCTGTCTCTGCTCCCCCATTGCTTAGACCAAAGCTGGACTGCTATGCCTGGTGTGCATTCTGGTGGGTACTTGGGATCGACACTCAGACCCTATGTGTACATGGCAGCCACCTGACCCTCTGAGCCATCTCCTGCTCCCCTTTCCATGATTTTATATCTGCTCACTGTCCCTGGCATGCCTTGCAGATCTTTAGCGATTCCAGATGCAGCCGGAATATTAGAACAGGGCCTGTGGAGTCAATAAGAATTTTAAAGCCAAGTTTAGAAGTGCTGTAATTCAGTGGCAGCAGTGACTCAGGTCTCATAAATGAAAAGCTGTTCTGCAGATTAAAACTAAATCAATATATGCTAAATGACTGGGTGTCTGCATTCTTCTGGCAGCTTGGTCAACCTCCCTTGTCCTCTGGGTCTCCCTAAATCTTCCAAGCAAATACTGTGCAGCCATCTAAGTCTCTTTCTTCACCACCTTAAAATTTGGGATTTGCAGGAACTGTGTTCATTTTATTAAGGAGCAAAAGAGCTTTGTAAAGAAACACCATACATCAACAGGAAACAATGACATTTCCTACACACACATACACACACACGATCCACTAGAGCTTTCTCTCTAGTACTACAAGCTACATACCCCGTCCTTTCCTGGGTCTGTTGAGTCTTTCTTGTATAAGTCCACCTGATTTTAAGACCAGAAGCCCAAATGGACTTCTTATGCAAAGATATATTCAAATCCCAAAATAGGATGAAGTATTTCAAAACCAGATTAATGGTAGGAAATCATGTATAACGCACACAGTGATGATTTAATGGTACTTAGTGTTTGTGATGGTTCTTTGTGTATGGAGTCGGCAGGGCAAGACTGTGAGCAAAGAGAAATTCAACTTTACCTGTTCACCAGATGGAAATTTCCTTTCATGCTTCCTGTCTGTCTTTCTTTCTTTGCTTGTGAAGAGTCCTGTGGCTCATGTGTGGACCGGTAGATGAATCTGCACATCACCGTGTGTCCCTGTGCTACAGGTGCAACTGCAAGACTTTTGCCAAGTGCTCACACCTCTCCAAAGCCACAGTTCTTGGTGTCGTTCTCCTCACATGTACATCCTTCACATGTTTGCCGTGACCTTCCCCACTCTCCCTCACTAGTGACTACTGCATGCTTCTGTGACTTTTAGAAGCAATATTCGCACAGAATCTTTCTTTTTAATGTGTAGCATGGAGATGGATGTGGGTAAAGTTCTTACTGCACTGGCAGAGAGCCTAAGTTCTGATCCCCAGCAGCAGTGTAGAAGATTGGACAATATGACACATATCCAGTGAGATAACCCAACCCAAAAACAAACAAACAAATAAGACATGGAGTATTTAAGGAAATGATTAAGACCTTGATACTAATCTCTGGCTTCCACATGCACATTCAGACATATACATGCTCACCCATAAACATATCTGAGCACGTGCTCGAGAATATGTATGTACTTTTTTTGAGATTGTAATAGAATTACATTTCTCCTGCCCTTTTCCTCACTATCCTATATATCCCTCCTTGTTCTTTTTTCAAATTTATGACCTCATTTTCCATTCATTATTATTGCACACACACTCACACTCTTAAATATAACCTGCCCAGTCTGTACAATGTTACCTCTATGTATGTTTTCAAGGGTGACCATTTGGTATTGGATATCCATTTTGTGTACTCTCCCCAGGGCAGACCGCAGCATGACTTAGTTGCCTGCAGTTCTTTGCTAAGGGTTGAGGGCTTCTGAACATTTCCCTGTGCTCTTCAGCATGTCTGTTGTCCTTGTCCAGTTCATATTGGTGAGACTCTATGGGTGTAGCTTCTTATATTTCTAGGGCACACAATCTCACAGCGAATTCCCTGATCCTTTGGCTCTGATGGTCTTTCTATTTTTCTCTCATCAGGAATGCATATGTACTTTATACATATACACACCTTAAAATAAAAGAAGAAAATAAAACTCAGTCTCTTCAGCATGTCCTCAAAACTGTTGTCTTCTTCTAGGCTTCAAAATGTTTGTTTGGCATTCCATGACCCTGAAAGGAGAGAAATGGCTGCTCCCCAGTTCATGTCCTCTCCTTGATTTAATATTCTGACTCTCCTTCCCACCATTATCCTCACACCCACCACCACCCATATCACCAAAGAAATAACTTTCCTCGCTCCCTGTGGATTAACCTAACCACCTTTCTAAAACATTACTACCAAAAGAGTCCACTGAGGCCCAGCCTACTTACCAGAAAGTGCCCTTAGCACAGCCTAGCTCCTCAAGCAGGGACTGTCACTCTGACCACTTAGATTAAAACTTTCAGAACACAAATAAAGCTTTTGATATAATATAGAGGAGGCTGCATGCCAGGATGACTTTGGCCTCTCCTCCATGCGTACTATCAGGAAGGTTTATAGTGAGTGCCCTGGCCAGGGCCTTCTCAAAGCATACAAAGGTGGATCGTTCATCATATCTAGTAACAAGCCTGTGGAAGATGTGACTAGAACTTCATTTTATTGAAAGCACAGAAAGGTCAAGGCATTCAGCCATGGCTTCACAGCTCACAGACAGTGAACAAACCCAGAGAGGGACTGGCCCAAGCTGTGTCACTCCTGGTTCCCATTCTCATTACTGTGGTAAAAGTGACTTAAGGAAGAAAGCATTTA
Organism: Pachyuromys duprasi; assembly: GCA_028658305.1. Lineage (NCBI taxonomy): Eukaryota > Metazoa > Chordata > Mammalia > Rodentia > Muridae > Pachyuromys > Pachyuromys duprasi. Next base: position 5,911,675 of record CM053749.1, read on the forward strand.
TTTTGGCTCACTTCCACGTCCATCATGGCAGGAAGGCACAGCAGCAGGATCATTGGGTAGCTGGCTGGTCACAGTGCATCCAAGACTGGGGCATAGAAAGATGGAAGCTGGGTGCTCAGCTCGCCTTCTCCTTGCCAGAGACCCACTGAGCAATGGCACCACGTTTTTAGCAAGTCATCTTGACTTCTTCACAAACATGCTCAGATGCCATCTCCAGGCCTAGATCACATCCATTTGATGGTCATCATAAACCATCCTGTGCTGTGTTGCACAGGAATTAGAAAGGCGCGAGAGACTGCATATAGAAGCAGCAATCTATGCAAACCGAGAACATCACCTACGGAAGGAAAGAACCACCTAGAAGCAGACACTTCCCACCTCACATTCATTGGCTAGAACTTAATCATATCCTTAGACTTCCTTACAACTGAGTTTCCAACACCTTATGAAAAGCAGGTGGGTGCATGGAAGCAGCCAGCAACTCATACTGAAATGCATGCAGTCCTTCCTCGCCAGCAACTGTAAGAAGCCATGCCTTCTCCAGATATCCTTTCATTATCCCCAGAATCAGGAAGGCCTGCAAGTGATGGGGGAGCAGTGGCTCCATCTCCTGCTGTGAGCCCCACCCTAGCTCACATTTAACCATCTGCCATGCTGAGGATAAGCCCTTCGCATGGAACCTTAAGCACGGCTGGATCAACAGAAGAAAGTACAGACACAGCTTCCCTCAGACGTGGCCGGAGATCCATCAGTAACATCTGATTTCCACGTGGCAGATGTCCAGTCTTCAGGCCAGGTCACATTGAAGCAGATGGGAATACGGTATCACTGAATCACCCACATACAGGTACCTATCCGAGACAGAGACTAGTGTTAACCTAGCATGTTATTAATAAAGCCGTAGTTATCTGCAATATCTGAGAAGCCTTGGCTGTATAGCCTTAAAGATGTGTACTAAGATTGTCTTATAGAACATTCTAGCAAATCTTTGAGGCATCACGTTCTCCACAGATGCCCAGCTGCAGAGCGTAGAGCTCGGTGCTTCCTTGCCCCCTGGGCCCATGCTAGCGTGGTTTTTGTTGTTGTTGTTGAATTTGATTGTCGTTTCATAGCAGAACCCTTAAAGCTACTCCTGAGGTAGTTGCTAGCAGCGTCTTAAAGATGGTACCCAAAGGCACCTGACTAGAGTCATGCTTCTTTCTCCATCCCTGGAAATGTAGATTACCACAGTATGCCTTCTATTCTGGAAGAAGTATTTCTACTTACTTCAGACCACTGGCTTCCAGGCATCTCCCAGAGGCAGGGCCTCTGGGTCACCATGATTCTGCCATCCTATGGCACTCAGTGCGTCAGTAATGGATCCCAGCCTCACGCTGCTCCTTCTTTACCAGGCCCCATCAGTATATCCCATCGCTGTGGCAGACTGGCAGAATGATATATAGGATGTGTGGACTGTCACTGGCATGGGAGGTTAGGACTCTCGGGTTTGGAGAAATAGCTGCCAGCCCAAGAAGAACAGAAAAGACACTCCTGTGTTCATGATGGCTGAACATCAAGTGAACTGGCATAACAAGAGCTGGCAACACCACAGGGTGCACAGGCTCACCGAGAAAGAGGATGTTTAAAAATCCAGGAGGACTTTGGAGAAACATGGGGCCCCTTGACTTTTCTAGCATCAGAGAAACGAGACTGGGCTGGTCCAGTTAGCAGAGAAATGGTCGGGTCACTGGGCAGACACACAAAAGGCATGTTAAGCAGGTAGAAGAACTATTCTGAAGAGGAAGCACTGATGGATGTTTGAAACTTGACTGATAGTCTGAGTTAAATAACAATTAAGGATTAAGTGTGGAGGCTTATGAGATGGGAGGTAGTAGCAGCTGGAGAGGAAGAGTTTGAGGAGGGAGCAGGGCAGGAGGCCACGGAGACTGGACAGAATGGATTCGAGAGAGAATGAAATGTACATTTCAATGAAATGTACCATTGAGTACAGCACCTCGAGTGAGGCCCTTCAATGGGCTTATTGTAAAAAAAAAAAATGAAAGAAGTCAGGGCAAACTGAAGGGGAATTAACACAGCATGATGCTGTGTGTCAATGGAACTGAGCCAGAAGAAAAAGAGATGTGCCTGATTCAAGAGAGGAGCCTGGTGAGGTACTTCACTTGGGAGGAGGATGGTGAGTTCAAGGCCAGCCTGGACTACCTAGAAAGATGCAGGTTACCTAAGAAGATACGGACCACCGGTCTAGCCAATCAGTGTGTACCAAATGCAGCAGCAGATCCTATTTCAAAAGATCAAGTGAAGGTAACAAGGGTCAATCCCTGGCTTCCACATATGTACACATATATTCACACTTAAACACACATGCTCACATGTGTACACACACAATTAGCTCAACAAAGAAGGAAGGTAAACTTCATACATGAGACAGATAACAGGGAAGATCCTAAATGGGTTCTGGTATTACAATCAGATTTGCTCATAGTTTCCAGCAGTCAGGGAATATAAAGTGGTAATTGTAAGAGCTTTACTGGTTCGATGACTCTGAGTGATGACATGAGTGTGCACAGGTACACACGCGCACGCGTGCGCGCGCACACACACACACACACACACACACGCAGACACACCCTCCACATTGGCACAGCTACATCATTATGGAAGTATGAAAGCTTGAAGGCCAAGTCGAGCAGCTCATAAATATTCATGAGGACCACATGTTGGCGTACTTGCCAGGCTGTTCTCAAATATCACAGTTCTATTGCAGAACCATGAATTTTGCCGTTTGGTAGTAAATTATCTGAAGATGCAGAGAAGTCCCTGTACCTTTTTATGATGAAAATGTACATTTCAGGATTTATCCCCACAAGGGCAGAACCATTCACAAAACAGGGATGCCCTTGATAGCTTGTAGGGGCAACTGCCAAGGCAGAAAGAGGGTCATTTTCTGTATTTTACTGTCAAGCATTCTTTTACCTGGATCCACTTATCCCATGTGCCTGACTGTCACCAGAAGCAAAAAACAGCTTTCTTTGTTCTTTATGGAGAGTTGGGACAGCAGATACTTAACTAGGCTTCTAGGCTGGTCTGCCACGCCCACCTTTTTGCACTGCAGAACAGCCTCAGAGAACATGGGCATGAAAGAGTATGTTTCACTCAAACTTCATGGGAGAATTAGGTGGCAACCCAGATTTTGCCTGATAACTCTGATGTCCCAGTTTATAAATTTTACAAATAAAAATGCACTGATGACAAATCCTGTAGGGGAAGCTCTCTAGTGTCCAGCTGAGGGAATGGACACAGCACTGTTTCTTGTGCTTCTTTTTTTTTTCTTTTTTCTTTTCTTTTTTGCACTCTGTGTTTAAGAACCAGGAGAAACTTGAGGGTGCAGCCTCCCAAGCTTCCGTCCCCTTCTCTTCTTTCCCCTCCCCTCCCTCCAGGGTCTCCCCTTCCTTTCCTTTCCCTTCCCTCCTTTTCTTTCTCTTTGTTGTTCACAAGCTCTCATGCCTTCAAACTTGTTATGGAGTCAAGGTTTCCTTGAAATTTGGATTCCCTTTCCTCAACCTCACCAGTGCTGGGATTATAGGCATGCACCTTGCTTCAGCATTTTAAACATGTTGAAGCTGCTCAGCTCATTAGCATGTGGTTAGGAGGGAGGCCTTAGAGAAATAACACTTTGAAGCCAAAAAGGACATACGTACTTTTGCTTGTGTGCTGGCAGGAGGGCATAATTTTCAAGGAATCAATAACTGCATGTACTCTAGAATGCTTTCTTTAATTGAACCTGGTCAACTCGAGCTTCCTCACTGTATCAAATTATATTCTGGGGATGGCAAGATTGCTCAGTGGGCACAGGTACTTGCTGCCAAGTCTGATCACCTGAGTTATCTTTCTGGAATTTGCAAAAGGAAGGAGAGAACTGACAGCGACAAAAAGCACACCTTGGCACACGTGCATCCATACTCACAATAACTAAATCAACATTTTTTTTTTAATTATAAAACTATGTTCTGGAAAGCACTTAATTGACATCACTGGTGCTTCTGGGCCCTTTGAGAAATAAATCTTCAGAGTGTCTTGACAGTCTTTTAAGGCCTAACTAATCAATATCAGATCACCTTAGCAGTGAGAACTTGATTGCTGCTGAAGCAAGCCCCTTGCTCATTTAAATGCTAATGGAAACAAAGGCCCAGGCTCCTCTGAGACACTTTCCTGGGCACCTTTTCCTCCTCTTCTCCCCCTCTGGAACACTTCCCTTCTCTTAGCCTGAGTAAGTTTGTGTGTGCATGTTTCTGCCCCACCCCCTTTTCTTTCTCAAGGCGAGCATGTCAACCAGAGAACCCTGCTGTGCAGCTATGGGCAACACACAGGAACTCCACTTCTAGATGTAACTGGACCAGCTGCCAGAGACCTCTTCTTCATGGCTGTGCTCTTGGAGATGGAGAGCCTTCCCTGAGGGCTGAGCCTGCCTGGGAACAAGGTGTTTCTGGGGAGGGGAGGAGACCAGGCTGTAGGCTCTGCATTTCAGCCCTCCTTGCTTGAAGCTTCAGTCTTAGGAGCCATTAAATCCCCGTTGGTCACTGAGAAATGCCTCTCACTAGCTGCTCGCCACTATTCAGGCTGATCACTGCTGTGTGCAGAATCTGTCCTGGCTTGATGGAATACCACAGTAAATCTCTGGAGACAAGCTTTATAATTACCATTCACAAGTGAATGGGCCAGAGTTTTAATAATGAATGGCAGGCGAAAGAGAGAAGTAAAGAAGGGAGGAATAGAAAGGCAAGAGGGAAGGGGATGGAAGATTCCAGAACAGCATTCAGGGACCAGATTTAGACCTGTCACTCTCTGGAGCCCCCAGGGTCCCTGCTTACCTCTCCCCAGACAGATGGCAGCATGTTCCTGGAAGGACCAAGGCCTTGCTTTTTCTGAATGTTCCCAGGTTCTAGCACCCACTGTTCAGCCTCGGAACATCACTCTCTGGCAGCAGAACCTACAGGAGCCGAAGGAGGGCTATAAACAGGTGCTACAGAGGGAGGAAGAGCCGCACATTCCCATGCAGTCCACATATGTCTGCTTTGCAGTCCTCTGAGTTTGGCTTATGCTTCCACATCACTGTTTAGCATTGAAAGAAGTCAAAACAGGAACTCAAACAGGGCATGAACCAGGAGGCTGGAGTTGATGCACAGGCCATGGAGGGGCACTGCTTACTGGCATGATTTCTTATAGAACCCAGGAACACCAGTCCAGGAATGGCATCACCCACCATGGGCTGGGCCCTCCCCCATCAGTCACTAACCAGTAAAATACCCTGCAGCCTCTTATGGAGGCATTTTCTCATTTGAGGTTCCCTCCTTTCAGATAGCTCTAGCTTGTGCCACACTGACGTGAAACTATCCAGCGGAGGAGCTGAACACACCATTGCACTGTTTTCTCCTAGGAACGCTTGCATTCTTCCCCATTACTGTTGCTGAAATCCAGCCTGGTGAATCAGTGCATGTACCGTAGTGCCAAGCTGCTTAGATCGTAGCTCTACTAGCACCTGGCTGTGTGTCTTTAACACATGCACCTCCTCCTCTGTGTCCTACTGCATCTGCCTGTCAAATGGTGGATGCTGTCAGTATCCACCTGGATGGGTGGACGCATGAACAAAAGCGTTAACTTGCCAAGGTGATCCAGACCAGACCTGGCATGGAACACCATCTTGGCTAATGCCAGTGAGCATGCTCAGAAGTACTGATAACTTGGGTGCATCCGTCATTTTGACTTGGAAGTTTGGCTATAGTTCTTATATTAGAACTGGTTGGGTGTTCTCATTCATTAGCATATGTGACCCTTTGAGATTAGCTCTAAGATACTAAAAAATGGAGCAGCTGCCTGTCTGCCCGCTCCTTATCTCCCTCTCACCACTTCCCCCTTCCTATCTTTCTTCCTCTTTCTTTCTTCTTTTCCTCTTTCATTCAGAGAGTTGATAGTGCTATGTTTAGGAGTGCATTAGCTGTTCTGTTTTGTTTTAAAGAATTAATTACAAGTTAAAGGCCAGGTTATTTGTAATATAGTAGCTGGCTGCATTGGTAGAAGACTGAGTGGACTTGAGTTCCCAGGTCTCAGGGAACCAGGATCAGAGCGGTTTAACTGTCTCAGCTGGGTATGCCACCGACTTTGTACCTTCACCTTGACACAACCTAGAATCTCCTGGGAAGAGAGTCATCATGAAGAATTACCTAGATTACAGGGGCCTAGGGATTGTCTTGGTTGTCAACTGCCCATTATGGGCAGCACCATCCCTCAGGCAGCGGGTCCTAAACTGTATAAAAGAGCATAAAACTGGTTGAGAGTAAGAGTAAGCAAGCATGACTTCACACCTTCATTTCCTCTGCTCTTAACTGTGGACTTGACGTGACTGCTGAGTTCCCACCTTGACTTGCCTTCAGAGATGAACTGGAACCCCAGCTGTAAGATAGTGAACCCCTTCTTTGCCTAAGTTGCTTTTTGTAGGGATGTTCAATCACAGCCACAAAATAAAATTAGGACAGGAGGAAAGTATGCTCGGCATGGCAGAAAAGGGGAAAAAGGACTTTCTTCTTCTTCCTTGATATTTTCTCCATTCAAAATTAAATGCCTTTGAATGTGCTTATGAGGGAAAAAAATGAAATATTTTTTAAAGAAATAGGCTTTATACTCATAGTAACTATAGTCCTATAAAACAAGCTAAATATCAAAATATTCATCTTCAGGAAAGTTAAGTGACTGCACTTTAATTTAGAAGAAAAAATAATTCTTCATTGTATTAACTATAGTCTTTTTGTTTTGTGCTTGATATTTGGTAATTTTTATGATTCTGTATTTTAAAACTGCATTAAGATTCATGACATAAGGTCTGGAGAGATAGCTCAGTGGTTAAGAACACTGGGACTCTTGCAGAGGACCCAGATTCAGTTACCAGCACCCACATAGCGGCTCACTCTAATTCTAGGGCACACTCTCATCTGGTGTTCACAGGCACTGCACACACATGGTACATATATGACATGCAGGCAAAACTCCCATACATGTAAAATTTTAAAAAAAAATTAAAGTCCTAGAGTTCTTTTTGAGTCTATTAGTGATTTAAGTAAGAGGTATTGGTAATGAATTTTTCTTAGTCCTAAATCATGGATAAATGGAAGAACAGCATTCAATACTGCTGTGGTAGCAACGTGAAAATGCGTGTGTATCATTAGTTCTTACTACAAAAGCCTATATACCACAGAATTTGAAACTCTACATGAAATGGACAATTTTCTTGATAGATTCCACTTACCAAAATTAAATCAAGATCAGGTAGAAAGATTGAATAGTCCTATATCCCCCAAGGAAATAGAAGCAGTCATCAAAAGTCTCCCTTCCAAAATAAACCTCAGGGACAGATGATTTCAGCGCAGAATTTTACCAGACTTTCAGAGAAGAGCTAACTCCAATTCTCTTCAAACTGTTCCACACAATAGAAACAGAAGGGACATTACCAAACTCATTCTATGAAGCTACAGTCACCTTGATACCTAAACCACACAAAGACCCAACAAAAAAAGAGAACTTCAGACCTATCTCTCTTATGAGCATTGCTGCAAAAATACTCAGTAAAATACTTGCAAATCGAATCTAAGAACACATAAAATATATCACCCACTACGACCAAGTAGACTTCATCCCAGGCATGCAAGGGTGGTTCAGTATATGGAAATACATTAATGTAATCCACCATATAAACAAACTGAAGGAGAAAAACCACATAATCATCTCATTCAACAAAATCCAACACCCCTTCATGTATAAAGCCTTGGAGAGATCAGGGATAAAAGGCACATACCTAAATATAGTAAAAACAATATACAGCAAGCCTATAAACAACATCAAATTCAATGGAGAGAAACTTAAATCAATCCCACTGAAATCAGGGATAAGGCAAGGCTGCCCACTCTCTCCATATCTTTTCAACATAGTATTTGAAATCCTAGCTAGAGCAATAGAGCAATAAGACAACTAAAGGAGATCAATTGATACAACTTGGAAAGGAAGAAATCAAAGTATCACTAATCACAGATGATATGATAGTATAAATGAGCGACCCCAAAAATTCAACCAGAAAACTCCTTCACTCCTTCAGCTGATTAAAAACGCATTCAGCAAAGTGGCTGGATAAAAAATTAACTCAAAAAAAATCAGAAGCCCTCCTGTATACTAAAGATAAAAGGGCAGAGAAAGAAATTAGGGAAACAACACCCTTCACAATAGTCTCTAATAATATAAGGTACCTTAGTGTGACTCTAACCAAGCAAGTGAAAGACCTGTTTGAAAAAAACTTCAAGTCTCTGAAGAAAGAAATTGAAGAAGATATCAGAAGATGGAAAGATCTCCCATGCTCATGGATCAGTAGGATTAACATAGTGAAAATGGTCATTCTGCCAAAAGCAATCTACAGATTCAATGCAATTCCCATCAAAGTACCAACACAATTCTTTACAGACCTTGAAAGAAAAATTCTCAACTTCATATGGAAAAAACAAACAAACAAACAGAATTTCCAAAATGATCCTATACAACAGATCATCTGGAGGTATCTCTATCCCTGATCTCAAAATGTACTACAGAGCAACAGTAATGAAAACTGTATTTTATTGGCATAGAAACAGAATGGTGGATCAATGGAACCGAATAGAAGATCGAGAAATAAACCAACACACCTATGGATACTTGATTTTTGACAAAGAAGCCAAAGCCATTCAATGGAAAAAAGACAGCATCTTCAACAAATGGTGCTAGTCCAACTGGATGTCTACATGCAGAAAAATGAAAATAAATCCATATTTATCACCCTGCACAAAACTAAAGTCCAAGTGGATCAAAGACCTCAACATAAAACCAGACACACTAAATCGGTTAGAAGAAAAAGTAGGGAAGAGCCTAGAACTCATTGGCACAGGAAACAACTTCATGAACAGAATACCAACAGCACAGGCTCTAAGATTAACCATCAATAAATGGGACCTCATGAAACTGAAAAGCTTCTGTAAAGCAAAAGGCACTGTCATCAAAACAAAATGACAGCCTACAGACTGGGAAAGGATCTTCACCAACCCTATATCTGACAGAAGGCTAATATCCAGAAGATATAAAGAACTAAAGAAGTTAAAAAGCAACAAATCAAGTAATCCAATTAAAAAAATAGGGCACAGAGCTAAATAGAGAATTCTCAATAGAGGAATATCAAATGGCAGAAAAACACTTAAAGAAATGCTCAGTGTCCTTAACCATCAGGGAGATGCAAATCAAAATGACCCTGAGATTTCACCTTATACCCATTAGAATAGCTAAGATCAAAAACTCAAGTGACAACACATGCTGGAGAGGTTGTGAAGAAAGGGGAACCCTCCTCCATTGCTGGTGGGAATGTAAGCTTGTATAACCACTTTGGAAATCAATCTGGCACTTTCTCAAACAATGAAGAATAGCACTTCCTCAAGATCAAGCTATACCATTCCTAGGCATATATCCAAAATATGCTCAAGTACACAACAAGGATATTTGTTCAACCATGTTTGTAGCAGCTTTATTCATAATATCCAGAACCTGGAAACAACCCAGATGTCCCTCAGTTGAGGAATGGGTACAGAAATTGTGGTACTTTTACACAATGGAATACTACTCAGCAATTAAAAACAAGGAAATCATGGAATTTGCAGGCAAATGGTGGGACCTAGAAAAGATCATCCTGAGTGAGGTATCGCAGAAGCAGAAAGACACAGATGTTATATACTTACTTATAAGTGGGTACTAGACCTATAAGATAGGATAAACATACTAAAATCTGTACACCTAAAGAAGCTCAACAAGAAAGAGGACCTGGGGTAAAATGATCAATCCTTACTTAGAAAGTCAAATGGCATGGTCATTGGAAGTAGGAGAAAACAAGAAACAGGACAGGAGCCTAACATAGAGGCTCTACCTAACAGTGTATCAACACAGATGCTGAGATTCATAATCAAACCTTGGGCAGAGTGCAGGGAACCATATGAAAGGAGGATGAATTAGTAAGACCTGGAGAAGACAGGGGCTCCACAAAGACCAAATATATCAGGGCACAGGGGTCTTTTCTGAGACTGAGTCTCCAACCAAGCACCATGCATGGATATAATCTAGAACCCCTGCTTGGATGTAGCCCATGGCAGCTCAGTATCCAAGCGGATACCCTAGTAAGGGGAACAGGGAATGTCTCTGAAATGAACTCAGAGGCTGGCTCTTTGACCCTCCCCACCACCACCACTGGGGAAGGAGCAGCCTTGCTAGGCCACAGAGGAGGACATTGAAGCGAGTCCTGATGAGAACTGATAAGCTAGGGTCAGATGGAAGAGGAGGAGGACCTCCCCTATCAGTGGACTTAGAGAGGGGCAGGGAGGAGATGAGGGAGGGAGGATGAGATTGGGAGGGAATGAGGGATGGGGCTACAGCTGTGATACAAAGTAAATAAACTGGAATTATTATAAAAAATAAAAATTTAATTAAAAAAAGAAAATGCTTGTGAATGTAGAAAATTATCAAAAGGTATCATTTTACTCCTCAGAGCAGTAAACATGCTGGAAAATAATGAAATATGTGGTACTACATCATAATAATGTTATGTGGTTAATAAAATTCCTTTTACTTTAGCAATAATCCTTTCTCACTAAGTATTTTTGGGCATGTAGAATTTATTTTTTCTTTTATTAAAAATGATCATTAATTATAGATAATTATGTGTAGTTTTATATATGATAGATAGTATTACTATATGTAATTATGTACACAGAGAGAGACAGAAAGAGAGTTAACTATAGCTGTGTATAGTGATAGAAGCTGAATTGATGAACAGCTACAGAGTGAATAAACTCTTGATCTTTTCCACTGAGGAGTATGAATTGTGTACCCAAATTTTGTATTATTCTCAGAATGTCAACAGGAAAGAAAGGCTTTAAGTATTCTTTTTCTGTGGCAAGAGCAATGGCACACAGGTTAAAAGTGTGTACTGGTCTTCCAGAATACCTGAGCTCAATTTCTAGTTCCCACACGAGATGTCTCACAACCACTAGTAACTCCAGCTTCAGGGAAGTGATGTCCTCAGCTGGACTCCAAGGGCACTGAACACACACTTGCTTTTAAAATATTTTTTCTCTTTTATGCAGAGACTTAACTTTTGAACAACCGCCCACCCCGCTTTTGTGTGTATGTGCATGGACAGATTGTGATGAGGAATAAAATGAGAGAAGTTTAACTTACACAATTTTTCGTGTAAGTTGTAGTAAGAGTTGGCTTGGTTATCCATCCACTGAACTCAAGTCATTAAACCTCACTCTAGTATTTAATGTCCATTTGTGTTAGGTGGAGTCATTGCCATAAATAGAATCATGTTCTATGTGCACCCACCCCATCGCTTCTCTTCGAGTCCACAGCACATGGCCATGAATCTTAAAACAGAGAAAGTGAAAGAGACAGCCTTCAAGCCAGCTGCCTATTTCAAAGGTAGAACAGTCTCTGTTTAATCTGATAAGCGGATGTGCACTGCCATCCTGGCCTTTCTCATTTCTATTGCAAACACACAGCTAGTTTTGAGAGTGATAAAAGTATAAGACAAATGAAACTGGACTTGGCCAAATGGAATGTTCCTGGTGACAGCCTTCAGAAAAGGCTGAAAATTGGATGTCTCACTTAAAGCAAGGAGGCACCCTTCCCTCTGCGAAGCTCCGAAGCAGTTGTGTCCTGGGCTCTGACACAGGAAACATGGCAGACAGCAAAGCCATTTAGGTCATTTGGAGTTGTGAGAACCATGGTTTGCATTAATCGCCTCCAACAATTCAATCCTCTTGTAAATCTGTCATCCCACTACACTCTGTGACAGGGTAACAACAGGCTATGTGGCTATATTGAGGACAGTCACTGGCTTTCTGGAGAATAGAGAAAATGAGAGAGCAGACACGCAAACCTGGATCCCAGTGAAAGAACGAGGACACAATAGGTGTGGTGTGGTGTGCTATGTGGCTGTGTTGGTAAAGTGCTTGCCTAGCACTCAGGAAGTCCTGGGTTCCACCTACAACCAGCACATGGGAAGCAGAAGTAGGAGGATCAGAAGTTCAAGGCCATCCACAGCTAAATAATGAGTTCAAGACTAGCCTAGCTTACATGAGACCCTGTCTCAGACATCAAAACAAACACTGGGCAACAGCTCATCTGCATCTGTATGGATATGAGAAGAGTAAGCAGTCCTGGAAGGCTGAAATGATGTGAAGTGATTTGTTGGGAGTTTGTGACAAGCCAGCACATTTGCATCTCATTTGAATTCCACTGTGTTCCCAAGAAGAGGTGTAAGCAGAATTTCTTCAGTCAGTACTATCTTTTATTGGCAGTGTGAGCAAGAAACTTGTGTATACGCAGTTTGGGTCTGAAATCAGATTGCTGCTAAATGCTTCAGGTTTTCCTTCAGGAACATTTATCTTCTCTGCTGGTCGTTTTATTGTTTTGTTTAGGTACCTCTCTCCCTCATCTGTTAGTGAATCTGGCTCTAGGATTGTTTAATCCAAATTCCTAGGAAACTGGCTGCAATATATTAGTAGCTCCTTAATAAATATCAGTTGAGTGAGTTATTAATGAATGATGAATGAATATTTAAGTTGCTGAACTGGAAATAAACTGCATTTTTTTCCAAGAGAAAGCTTGATTGAAGCTATCTATGAGACGCATATTCTTTCTGAATTTCGACCAGAGAGCAGAGACCTAGGGAGATTTAGTAGGTCAGTCTGACCTGGCCTTCTGCATGTACATGTGTCATGGTTGTTTTCTGACCCGGTGCCAGCTACATTGCAGCACATCAGGGAGGAGCTTGTCCTAGACCAGAGAGAGTGCAGAGTGGGGCCAGCCTTCTACACTTCAAGTTATGGACTGTAGAAAAGTACACTAAACTGCATGAACAGATTTTCCACCAGCAGAGTATGGGCTAAGAGCCACCCATGGCTCTTTCCTTCAGTGTAAAACTGATATGTGATTGTGGGTTCCATTATGAAGATCATGCAGCACACAAACTTCAAAGAGCATTGGTAAGAATACAACATATCATTCTTTTATTTACTTACTGTGTGTGTATTTGAGTGTGTGCATGCCATGGCATACATATGCACACACGTGAAGGTCAGAGAACAACTTGGAGGAGTCAGTTTTCTCCTTCCACCTTCTGGGTCCGGAAGATCAAACCTAGGTCACTGGTTTTGGTGACAACTCTACCCATTGAACCAACTCATGGGACCCCAATGAATTCTTGATGATATTAAACATTCTGTCTTACGTCTGATTATGAAAAATTGGTGCATTTCTGGATCCCATTTTTACTTATTTATGAATAGTGTTTTTATTACATAGTTTGGTCTTTTGTTCTTTTGAAAAACTCCGAATAATCCATACTTAAAAATGATTTGAAAAACTCCAATAAAAATGAGCATGGATTAACAGCCCCCGTTTCTGAAGAGAAGAAGTTGGTTCTTTGGTTGTTTTTTTGTTTGTTTTTTGTGACTAGAGTTTTCCCTCACTTAGGCAAGCTGACCTTTAACCCCACTGGGCATTCGGTGATATTCCTGTGTGTGAGAATTGTGGGATGTAGTGTCAGGGAAAGGTCCAGATAAGAGAGGGAGAGCAAGTAGCTCTGTCTGATACACAAGTATTACTCTCCTCTTCCTTATCTCATGTGCCTCCCCCTATTACTGGTCCTTCTCCAGTCTCCAAAGCTAATATGTAATTCTGGACTTCCCTTACCCTGAACAGACTTAATAGTAAGATCTGCACAGGCCAGGGCATTTCCCAGTCATGCGGATTTTAGAAATTAGGGAACTGAGCTGTTTTGGTGAATTGCCTGAATGCATTTTTAAGAGTTAGAAAAATAAACTGACAGGTACAGACACTTGTCTTTATTAGCAGATTCTTGCCAATATTCCAGGCACTGATCTCCATGCACTTTGTGTGTCTCCTCCATTATTGGTTCAATTCTGGGGTGTCTGCTTCCTTTATTTCCTGCTAGAGTTTGTTTTGTTTTGTTTTTCACAACACTGTCTCTCATTGGAGGGAAAATGATTTGTCTACTTAGGAGAAATATTATATTCCTTGTTTTCAACAAATTCACCCGAAAGCCCAAACCGGAACAAAGAACTGATCATTTTACCACACTTTTAAGTTAAAACATAATTTTTACAGTTATTAAAGTCAGTCATGATTTCTAGTGTACAGTTCTGTGAATTTTGATGGATGTATACAGTCAAGTGACCATTATCCAAGATTCAACCTTCTCTAGTGCTCTATGGTCAATCCCCTGTCCCTGGAAGTGACTGTTTTTCTCTCCAGTTTTGTCTCATACAGAATATCAGGAAAATTAAATCACATAATATATAGCATTTCAAATCTAGATTCTTTCATTTCTCATATTTTATTCATATGACAGATTGTATCAGTTGAACATTTGGTTTTATTGGTGAATAATATTCTATTGTATGGACAAACCACGGCTTTAGACTTTTAAACCCTATTCCCAAATTAAAGATAATTTAGTTGTTTCAATTCTAAATAACCTACCAGAAACATGTTTGTTCAAAGTTTTTTGGTTTTGTTTTTGTTTGTTTGTTTTGTAAGTTTTAAATTTTCTCTTTCTAAATTTGCTGCCTGGGAGTGCAGCAGCTGGTTTGCACCTCTAACAGTATAATTAAGAAATCGCTTCACAGTCTTCTGGAGAGCCGCGCCCTCTTGCGTTTTCACCACCCGTGATCCACTGTTATCCACAAATCCTAACTTTATCTTTCTTTGTTTCTTTTTGAGAAGGAGAAGTGGTCCTTCCAACAGACATGGTGCTACTATCACATTCTGGGTTTCCTTTCTTAAAAACCAACCAAGACATGTTTCCACTCTTCATCTGCAGATCTGAAACTCACCTGTCTTCCTTGTGGGTGTCCGTGTCTTTAGGTTTTTACAGTTCTTCATTCCTTCATTCATTCTGAGCACAAGTTCGTTAGTACACATGTCCTTTGTGGAGATATACCTTTTCCTGCTTTATAAGTTGTTTTTACATTCTTTTAACTATGTCTTGATCAAAACCCGATTATCAAGGTTTTCTTTTAGGTGTCATGTTTTATGTTCTATCTATGAAAGCTCTCTCTGTCTCTCTCTCTTTTTCACTCTTGCTCTCTCTCATCTTTCCACCCTTACATGAGTTATTTGAGAATTTTGTACAATTGTTCTGATCATTTGCGCCCTTTCCCACAACTTCTCCAGATCCACTTCCTCCTCTATCTACTTGACTTTGGGTCTTTTTTATGTTCCTGCCCATTAAGTCCAACTTGTGAAGCTCACATTCCAGGATGTATGCCCTTCCCTAAGGGTGGTCTTTGACCAACATTCATTCCTATGTTTTCTTGGTGTTCGTTTTTTGTGTAGGGGGCAAGTGGGGCCAAGATTCACCGTTTCCCTCTGTGCCCAGCACTTTTATCACCATGAGGTGATTTGTTTTCTTCTAAATTTCCACCCATCAAAAGTCACCTCGCAGTGTGTGCTGGGTCACTTCCTAGACTTTTACAGACTCTCTAAGATATCACATTAATAGATGTGTTTTCATTTTCCTGGTAATGTTGTCATGACATCCCTTCCTTCCTATTTTTTGTCTTGTGTGTGTGTGTGTGTGTGTGTGTGTGTGTGTGTGAATTGGAACCCCAAAGCTTTGCACAGCTGCTGAGCCACACAACCCCACTCCACCCCACCAGCCTAGTCATGTCCCTAAGATAATCCACAGGATACAGGAGTGGCCCAATTCCCAGTTGTGAAGTTCTAGTCTCTTCATATTTCCATAAGCATTTTAGCATGAGTTCTTTAATTTAAAGAATCCCCATCTTACTTTGGTTTTAATGAGCTTTTGTTGAATTACAAATCCGTTTGAGGTAAACTGATGTCTTTATCATTTTTTACTATCATTTTAAGATTAATCGTTTAATTATATCACTATGGTTATACTTTTCTTACTTTGTATTATGTCACAGTTATCATGAGAATTTTTTTTCTAGGATGAAATAAGGGAAAAAACCGCAAACTATAAGAAGCCAGTGAGCAGATATTTGAGGTCAGTGCTTGTGATTCTACCATCTTACCTTAGCCTAGCATTCTTTTTATTTTAATTATTTAATTTATTTATTCACTTTACATCCCAATCATAGGCCCCTCCTTTCTCTCTTCTCAGTCCTACCCTCCCTGCTTCTTTTCTCTATCCTCTCCTACTCCTCAGAAAAGGGGAACCCTCCCCCCCCCACCAACCCACCCCAGCTCATTAAGTTGAATCAGTACTGAGCACATCCTCTTCCTAGGTGGCCTGGCAAGGCAGCCCTGCCAAGGAGAAGTGATCAAAAGTAAAAAGTATGCAGCAGAGTCCTTGTTAGAGAAATTCCTCCTCTATCCAGTTACTAGGGAACCCACATAAAGACCAAGCTGCCCATCAGACATATATATATAGGGGGCCTAGGTCCAGTCCTTACATGATCCTTGTTTGGTCCTTCAGTCTCTTGAAGGCCACCTGGGCCCAAATTAGTTGGCTCCGTTGGTCTTCTTGTGGAGTTCCTGTATCCTCCAGGACATTCTGTCCTTCTCCCCACTATTCCACAAGGCTCAGTACACTCCACCCAAAGCTTGGCTGTGAGTTTCAGCATCTGTTTCAATTCATTGTTGGGTGTGGCCTCTCAGGACAGCTCTGCTGGGCTCCCATCTGCGCGCATAACAGAGTGTTGTTAATAGTGTCAGCTTAGCATTTTATTTTATTCTTTTAAAAAAAGATTTTAATTTTATTTGTGTATATGTGTGTGTGTGTGTGTGCATCATACATGAGTGCAGTTCCCATGGAGGCCAGAATAAAGCATTGGATCCCCTGGAGCTGGAGTTCCATGTAATTGTGGGTTGCCCAATGTAGGTGCTAAGAAAGTGTTGCAGGATATTTGATCCCATTGTGAATCCTGAGACTGTTAACTATAAAAAAACCTGTCTTTTATTTGGTGTGGTTCAGCTCTAACCCACACCTTTAATCCTAGAGCTTTCTGTATATTGCAACAGGTGATTATAGTGTTGTTCAGCCCTAACACACACCTTTAATCCTAGAGTTTTCAGTACACAGGATTTAGTAAAGTCAACCTTAGGTCAAGAGTCAGAGCAAGAAACCAGCTGACAGGAACTAACAGAAATGAGGGACTTTGAGAGAGGGGTGTTTAAGACAGCGTGGAGAAGAAGGAGCTTTTGAGCTTTGGCTCTTCAGGGTTTTAGGTCTAGTTCCTGGGCTTTTAGCAGTTGGCTTTTCTCTCCTGGGCCATCAGCTGAGCTAGCAAACTTTTAACTTTGAGCTTTTGGCCTTTTACTTCTGGAACTTGAGCTGATTAGGAAGATCAGCTGGGTGCTTCCTCTGCTTCTCTGAGCTAGTAGGTTTTTACCCCAGCATCTGGCTCCTGAGTCTTCATTGTAAAATCAAATGATTGGTATTTTCATTTTTTTATTACAACAAGAAACTGAACTCGGGTCCTCTGCAAAAGCAGGACATGCTCTTAACACCAAGCCGTCTCTCCAGCCCAGTCATCCTGTCATCTCAGGAGGAGAGACAGTACTCACCAGTCTGTAGAGCAAAGACTAATGAACAGCAAATTCTGACAGAGAAAAGAATATGAATTAATCTTGTATGGCTGTCTAAATGTATAGAAATTAAAATCCAAGAAAATGTGGCATGAAATACAATGAGTCCTTAGTATTTTATTTAAGGGATTGCAGTTACTTCCTTTGTAAGACAGAAAGAATGAATCTGTTGCGAGGTGCACATGACATATGTGTTCCTGCCTCCTATTATATTAGAGTGAAATGACTTAGTTATTGTCTTGTGCATATTTCAGGAGAATGCCTATATTTCAAAGTGATCAATGTTCTTACTTTTTAAAAGTTATTTTCGTCGTCCATTATCCACACACCCACTACCATTTCATTTTGCAAGGCTTCAAACCACATGCTTTACACCCCCACCCATCATTAGAAAATTCATCTCAAATAGTAAGCAAGCTCAGCTTTGCTCCCCGGGGGAGTGATTTAAAATGATTTATAGAGGTGAGATGGCCCAGTGGGAAGACATGCTTGACTCCCAGCCTGATGACTGGAGTTCAAGTCCAAAGACCAGTAGTAGAAGGAGAAAACTGACCCCAGCAAGTTGTCCTCTGAGCTACACACAGACATGCACATGCACAAGCTTGCATGTAAATAGGTGTAGTATGAAGTTTGATCAGTATGCTACACTGATCAAAAACTGATCTGTGTTATTTAAGAATGCCAAAGCAGTGCCCAGCACAAAGGGGCCCATTGTGTAATCTGTTTCCTCCTTCCTGTGTCAAATGGAGAAAGCCCCACCTCCAAATCTGAAGCCAAGCCAATCTCGACGGAGATCCCCCACATCCCCACGGTTATCACGCAAGAGTTTCAAATAGCTCTTTGGCAGAGATTCAAAATCATGGCCTTAAAGTGTTTATTCTTGACAGCCCAAGCCATAAGAAACAGTTAACCCAGGGCCATGTGAGGAGACATTCCAAAACCCATTGCCACTCTCCTGTCACTAAAATTTACCCAAAACTGAGGTACAGATCAGCGGGGGAGCAGTTACCTAGCATGCCGAAAGCCTTGGCCTTGATGTCTCTCACAGCAGAGAAGAAGAAATCTATAAAGATTTTATAATGGAAACTAGCAAATCCAAAATCAACCTCTCTTTTTACAGGTGAAGATTAAAGCCTATTTGTATAATTTTTCCCCTAAAACCTTGTATCTATGCTCCTAAATCTTTCTTAACATTTTCCTGAGTGTTAATGTGGCATTTGTAGCTGTTTCCTGTTTGAGTTGAATGCGTTGCATCCTCATGCATATCCACAGCTTTGGCTGCCAGGCTTACTAAAACATTTGATGGGAAATGCAGCTCATCTAGCACACAAAATTCACATCCTTCTAGAAAGGTCTGTGAAGGTTACCTTGAACAATGTATTTTAAATGCATGGATAATCTTATGTGGTACGTTTCCATCCTAGTGTGAGCGTCCTAACATCACCAACATACTTTGGTGGCTGTGTGTGCAATTGTTCAAATTCTATCAAAACACATCCTAGGTACCTTTGGCTGCCTCTGCAATGAAGACTGTAATCAAACTTATCTTTCCCTGTATCCCTCATGAGAAGAAACACAGAGGTCAGTGGGGAAGCCGAAAGACTGTGAAGGTGAAGCATGAAAAGCAAGGAGGCTCCAGGAGTGGTGATGTGAGAAAGACGAGACACGGCAGTGTGCAGAAGTGCAAGGGCAAGCCCTGTCCCCTGAGAGGTCAGGGCCCTGTTGCTTTCAAACATCTCATAACTTAAGAAACCAGGCCACACCTCTCCGTGTCTCTGTGGCTGGGACAGAGAGCTGAGAAACTGCTCTGCACTTGACTTCTCCAATTTCCTTGTCATGCAGGCTAAACCCAACTAAATCACTTGATGCAGACCTTCTAGCCAGCCCGTGAGAACTTCTAAAAGTCAGATATTTTCTGTCCAGGGTGGCTTTCTCTCACACTCGTACCTTAGGACATCCCTTTTGGTCAACATCCTTGGCAGCTCTCGTTCACACATACCTGAGGCTATCTATCCCCTTTAGAGAAACCTCACTTCAGGTTTTAAAGGAAAGCATTTTCTGCTACAGTCAGAACAGATTTTAGGAACAAAAACCAAGTGTTTCTATTTAGGCACCCGACTTTTAAGATGTCTTTTAGGCATGCAAGTAAAGGAACCAGACATAGCTAGGGACTGAGGAGATGGCTGGCACAGGAGTGCTTGCTTTGCAAGCTACAAGAGTAAGCTGAGTTCAATTCCCAAACCAGCATTTGAGAACGAGAACAGAGAAGAGGAGAGAGAGAGAGAACAGAGAAGAGGACAGAGGAAAGGAGAGACTAGGAAGAGGGGAGAGGAGAGAATTGGAAGGGAGGAGAAGAAAAGAGAAGAGAAAAGAAGAGAAGAGAAAAGAAAGAGAAGAGAAAAGAGATGTTGGATATGGTGGAGTACACTTAACACTCCCCTACACTCTAGCCCCCATGCTAGGGAATCAGAGACAAAGTGAATTCCTGGGGCTCAGTAGCCAGACAGACTGGGTGAATTGTTTCCAGGTCAGTGAGAGACCTTGTCTCAATAAATAAGGTGGAGGATCCTGAGGAAGTGTGCTTCCTCTGGAACACACACAAACACACATACAGGTATATGTGCACGTGAACATCACATATATGCACACGCACAGAGGCACATGTACATACATACACAATCACGTGTGCACATGGGCTCTACACACATGCACAGAGAGAACATAGCTGAATGAAAACCAGTCTTTCTAGGTTCTTCTGCTCCTGCCTTTGCTGCTGGTTGTCTGTGCTACATTGCCTCTATCTATCTATCTATCTATCTATCTATCTATCTATCTATCTATCTATCTATCTATCTATCTATCTATCCATCCATCTATCCATCCATACACCTACCTCCCCATCTCCCACCCATCCCTCCATCCCTCCCTCCCTCCCTCCTTCCCTCCATCCATCCATCCATCCATCCATCTATTTGCTTCCATATTCAGTCTTTAAAGTTATGCTAATAGTACTACTTACTTAGGAGGATTGTTAAATACTTATTCTAATAATCTGTCTCTCTTCCTAAGACCTGTGAATATTTATTGACATGTAGCTACAGGCAGATATTGTGTCTCTAGATAGATACTATGGCACCAGATACATGAAATAAAGCGAATTTTAAATATTCCCATCATTGTCCTTATCTTTGAATTCAGAATTAGAGAGGGAGGGGAGAAGAGAAAAGAGACTGGAGATTTAAAATTTAGAAATTGGGGGTGGAGAGATGGCTTGGTGGTTAAGAGCGCTTATTGTACTTGCAGAGGACTCTGGTTTGGTCCCCAGAACCCACAGGACAGCTCACTGTCATCTGTAATTCCAGTCAGTACTGCAGATCCAACTCTGTTTTTGTTTGTTTGTTTGTTTTTGTTTTTCTGCTTTTTGAGACAGGATTTCTCTGTGTAAACCAGGCTGGCCTCAAACTCAGAGAGATCTACGTGTCTCTGCCTCCTGAGTGCTAGGATTAAAGGCACGAAACATCATAGAAGACTCCATCTTCTGACCTCTGAGTGTACGGTATGCATGTGGTGTACATTTATATACTAGAGAACACATGCATACATGTTAAATACATGATACATACATGTTTAAAACTTAGACATTGTCATTTTACAGAATTAATCCACTGAGACCTCTCCCTGGGTCTTTCCAGCATTTGAACATAACATTTCCACTAAGTTTTCACTCATTAGAGCATCTACACACGGCCTATAATAAGGTTGTCTCATGAAACACTGGGTGAAGAGGCGCTTTAAGGGAAAGTATCTTGTAAACAATTAGTTTAGAAAAGAAAGCACACCTGGCTCCTGTCTCTCACCTCCTCATCTTTCCCTTAGTTAGAGATGGGAAGGGAGTAGCAGCAGTTGGTTCAGGAAAGGAGCTGACATATACCTACCCTTCAGGAAAGTGTCCTTTGGGGAGAAAGGGCTTCAAGACCACGATAGGGCTTGATATGAGAGAGATTTAGAAAGGAATGATACCGCATATCAAAAACAGCCTAATGGGGTGTATTAGTGCATACCATCAATGTCATGCAAGCATGGAAGCCTGCGTTTGGGTTCCCAGGTCCCACAAACAAAACTGGGCATACGCCCCTAGCCCTAGCAGTGGACTTAGGGACAGGAGGATCCTGGTGACTTGTGGGACAACCAGTCTAGCCAAAATGATAAGTGCTAGGGTTCAGAGAGAAGTGGAGACGGCCTTAAAAACCAAGGCTGAGGTTCTGGTGAGGGAGACACTCCAATATCAAACCTTGACTTCCACATGTTTCTTCATGTGGGCCAGTACACTCACACACAGATGTACACATGCACACACATGTGCGTGCACACACACACACATACACACACTGGGAAGAAATATTATAACAAATATAATGTTCCTTAGCGAAGGAACTGCTTCTCAGAAAGAATATCAAGAAGAAAGGGCAGAGGACAGAAGGTAGCAAACCCACACTGAGTGATACACGTAGCTTCCTCTTAGGTACCCCAACTCTAGCAATCCCTGTGGGTCACAGATGCAGGACACAGAGCCATCCTGATACTATCTCCAACAGATGGGGAGCTATGCAAATGAGTTTTGAATTATCAGCAATTACAAGCAGCTCTCTTATTGGTCACTAGCCAGATGCTTAAATTTGAAGAGAGGAGGCAGTAGGGGAGAATGAAAATCAGAATGAAATTATAGGATGTTTGCTGAAGCTCTCCCATCTCCCATATGCTTTCTTTTCCATCACCCATTTCTAGAGTCTCCTAAACTTTCCCTAAGCCAAGAGATAGTCTCCTTTGTGCACAGGGGCATAACTGCCCCATGGTAGCAAGTTGGAGCTTGAATGGGCTTTCCGGTCTTGATTGATAAATCTGGAGTGGTCTTTTCATGCCTTCACATCTGTTCTTGCTTGTGGCCAGAAATGAGAATTAATGGAGGGCTGGCTCCAACTAAGGGTTTGGCCATGGACCATGAACCAAATTGAAATTGACTGGCTCCTGTGAGGCTCTATCAAACCCCCATAATCTTGTCAGAATTATGAGCTAACTAGCTTCATGCACTGACATGGACAAAGCTCGTTCTTCATAGAATCCAGGGTTCTCCAGAGGAGCATTCATCAAATGCATAAGGAGATAATTAACCCTGCAGTCCTCATATACAATTGACAACGGTGGAAATTTGGGGATATTATCAATCTTTTCTTTTTTCTGTTAACATTTAAACAAGCACTTCCTATGTGTTGTTACACTTCATTCTCTAACTAGGGCCATAGCATTATTCCTTTTTTCTGATTAAGAACTTGAGAGGGTCACAGAGCTACGGAAGGGACCAATACTTACACAGAGGTTGCCTACCCTAAAGCCTTTGCTCTTTTGTCAATATGGCCAGTAACTCCTGCAATCCAGAGATTCCGAAGTCAGGTTGACATGTTTGATCATTATCAAGTGGGTTGTGTGTGTGCGTGCCTGTGTGAGGACAATCCGAGCTGCTTTTCTTCAGCAGTTCCCTGCCTTGACAGGGTTCCTCACTGGCCTGGAACTCAGGGCTTATGTCAGCCTGGCTAGCCAGCAAGCCCCAGAGACCCACCTCTATGTATCTCTCCTGTGCATACAAGTACACTCTTCCATACCTAGGTTTTTTTCACATGGGATCTGTGGCCCAAACTGAGGTGTTGGCAGGGAAAGCACTTTGTTGACTGAGCTATGGCCCCAGCCCTTCTTCACAAAGCCCTTCTTTGTAAAGCAGTATTTGGCCCTGGCTTACAGACCAGCCCCCAGAACACATTCATGCATCCACACGTGGATATCCGTATTGATATGCTTTCTACACACATGTGTGTGAGTATGAGCATATTCCAGCATGATGAAGGCTTGTGCAAAGACAATACAATACAGCTATTCTGTTCAGTTGCAGAACATTTTCTTCCCCCCAGGAATTTCCCTCATTCATTTCCAAGCTCAAACAAACACCTCTCCAGCCTCACCGCCCCCCCCCCCCGCCCATGTGATACGCGGCATCTGGGGCAGAAATCATGGTGAGGACTCTTGCCATTGACTTCTGTCAGAGTATGGCCTCTGGAGTACAGGATCGGTCAGAGGGCCCAGGTTTTGTTTTCAGGAAGTGACTTGGAATGCTGTTTAGAGTAAAGGACATAAGTCAAATGATTAAAATGGAGCCGAATAATTCTTGTGGTTGAAGACGGAGTGATTGGGAGGGTTAGGTGAGTAAGATAGGGCTGAGAGGTGATTTCCTAATTCTCTTGAAGAATATAAAGGGTAATTTCAAGCAAGAAAGGAGCACACTATCAATTTATACAAAGTACAAGATGAGAGAAAATGGGATTAAATTTCAACAAAAGAGTGCTTAGGCAAGGCATTATCATAATTAACATAGAAATAGGCTGCTGTCCCCAGGGTGCCTTCCAACAGGAAGGCTCTCTCCTTGGGTAAAAGGTAGAAAGGTTTGGAAGGAAGCAAACTTTTCTTGTTATCTCAGGAGTCCTTATTCTTGATTTGTTTTATGGAAAATGTGGTTTTCTTACTAATATGTCACACACACACACATATATACATACATATGTGTTAAATACAAGTACACACATTTCCATGTATAAGTATACACACATACACAAATGCACACACATGTACTATATAAAGCATATACATACATGCTCTCACACATGTATATTTAATACACAAATATGTATTATATATAAGCACATGCATATAAACACATGCCCATATCTAACCATACCTATACATGCTTGCATACAATATACATGTATATGTAATACAGGCATATGTATTTTATATATGCTCATTCACACATGTGCACATAGATATGACTATACATAAACATGCACACACATATGCATGCATTACACATAAGCATATGCACACAGGTATGTATATGCATGAATATAATATACATATATGGATTACATATATGTACACACCTGCATGCAAATGTATGCAAGGCCATGTATAACACACATGCATATAAGTATGTATTGAATATAAGTATACACACGTAAGAATATATAAGCAATGCTCATATATAAACATACACATGTATGCAAAAATACTTATACTCCTATATATAAAACACACTTACATTATATGGAAGCATACACACATATGCAGACACACATACAAGGTAACAAAAGTGTGGTGTTCTATGGTTCAGAGGTCAGATTTGTTGTCTCCCCAGGTGAAAATCAGTGTATTTGTCTCCTAGGAGTGTTAGAAGTACACCCAGATCTCACAACATGACCACCAAAACATGAATGGAACAATTCAAGTGCTAACATGGATGATGAGGGAGGGGCTGGGGAGGCCCACAGGGCCTCAGCCCTACCTGAAGATCTGCAGGTGACTAAGGAATGCCGAGAGCTGGAGAAATAGTCTTCCCCAGGGAAGAAAGAACACACCAACTGGTTCTCCAGTACAGAAGGCTCAGCCCTGAAAACATCTATAGGGATAACAGAGACTGAAGAGTCTGGATTTAAGTATACGTACAGATATGCATATAATGGCAATTAATGGGAAAAGAAGCCATGAATTTAATAGAGAACAGAAGAGGCATATACGTGGGAGGAGAAATGATGTAATTTAGTGTAATTTCAATAAAAGAGAGGAATTTTTTTAAAAAAATTCAGGGTGTCTATTGGACCTTGTCCCAATTCTAGAGGTTTTGTTTCCCTCACTTTGGAGCTGTTGCCACAGAGCAGTGAAGGACTGAGGCTTCCATCTTCTCCTTTAACTGTCCCGTGAGAGCTGGCCCAGCTTCTGGAGGGTTCCGTCCTCCTTGTTTCGTGTGCCTTTCCCCTCTTCAAAGCCAACAAGATGAGCTAAGCTTCTTCAGGATAGTCTGTCTGCCTTATCCTTGTTCTCATCCACCTTTAAGGCCTCCTGTGATTAGCTGGAGCCTGCCTGGATTCACCAGTACAGTCTCAGCTCAGGTCTTTAGCCTTAGTCATATGAGCAAAGTCCCCTTGGCCATAGAATGTGACATATTTATAGGTTCTTAGAATTACGGTTTGGATATCTTCGAGAGGGCCACTATTTATCAGCCATGGCCTTCAGACATCCTGTCCTAATCACTATCTTTGATTGATTGATTTAGAGAGTATTACCAACGCTTCATTAGAAATAAAGAATATTGAGGTAGCTAGACCATGACCAGTTACTTGGTGTTCCTCAGTACAAATCAAGATCATGTTTACAGAAAAATGGTGAGTTCTTTGTCAGCATCAGTGTTCTTGGGTGGGGAGTGAAGAGGGAGAAGCATGGCCTTTGTGCACATGCTCCCAGTTCCAAGCCCTCCTCGTAGTACAGAGTAAGAATTTAAAAACTATGCTCAAATTCTACATCGTGAAAGAGCTCATCACCTGCCACACCGTCATGCCCATAGTATTTTAGATGCTTGGTAAACATGAGTAAATAACAGAATCTATACTCACAGAGCTTATGTTTTTATGTGGCACTTAGTATTCCAGGGAGCTGAGCTCTTTTTATATTGCTGAACACATGAATGAAAGAAGCAGGGTAAACATACTGAGGATACAGGACCAGGGATTTCGAATGCCTTGCCAGAGTGTTTGAATCTTACTTAATAGGCAATCAGCAGCCAGTAAAAAGGTCAGAGGCACCAGTGAATTAAGACTTAGATTTGTTAAGATTTTGTGTTTAGTTTGTATTATTTTTATTTTATTTGTGTGTGTGTATCTGTCTGCCACCTGTGTGCCAGTGCTTGCAGAGACTAAGAGTGTTGGGTCCAGTAAAGATGAAGCTACAGGCAGCTCCGAGTCACCCAACCTGGATGCACAGAACTGAGCTCAGGTCCTCTGGAAGAGCAGCTGACACTCTGCCACCATCTCTCTAATCCCTCAATTTAGTTTTAGAAAGCACTTGATGACAGGGAGGATGGATTCCAGGTTAAGAATGGCTTGACTGAACAGAACGTGTGGCCAAGAGATGTTTTTAAGACTGAAGTCTGGGGACGGGAAACAGAAACTTTGCTTTGTTGTGTCAGAGGTTGTAGGAGGAATCCTATATTTATAATCAACTTGGTTAAAAGTGATATTGACTATCTTGCTTCATGAGAAAAAAATTTTAAATATGTCAACATATGATGTGTACATGTAATACTGATGTGTATATGTACCTGCAAGCAACAGAACACATGTGACAGCCAAAGGAAAGCCTAGACTGTTGGTTGTCTCTTTTTACCTTATTTGAAACATGGTTTTCTGTTACTCAGTGCTGAGGAAGCCAGGCTAGATAGCTCTCAAACTTCTGGTGACTCCCCTGTTTTCTGTTTGTCCCTAGCTCTACTGGGATGGCAGAAGCATGCTACCGTGGAGCTACAGGATTTCTGGGAATTTGAACGCCCATCCTCACACTTGTGTAGCAAGCACATCAGCTGCCACCCTATCTCTCATTCACATTTTCAAACATGCATACAGACACACCTCATGGTTTCCCCTCACTAACAATACACTAACTGATACAGGACCACACCTCTGTCCACCTTTGCAGCATCTTTCAGCCTACAGCCAGGGCGCTTAGACAGTTATTCTTTGGGAAAGCATGGCCTTTGTAGGCAGAGCCATCAAACGCAAAGCTTGACATGGGGAATTTAGCAGCTGAAATACAACCAGGAGCGAGTCAGAGGTGACCTACATAAAGAAACTTCATGCGAATGAGTCCTCCTTTGGGGACTCTACTTTTGTTCTTTCTTGTTCAACTGGAAAAGGTGGGGGGGGGGCTGTCTATAAAAATGCTGAGAAAGAAACTAGGATGGAGAATTGCTTAGAGGTACATTTGCATGGTATGTGAGGGAATTTCTAATAGGTGGTGGCATTTATACATTCTCTCTGGGCAGGCTTCTTTCTCTCCTCTTTGTTTTGTTGTGTTGTGAGGAGAAGAGTCTGGTTTTGAAGCCGTGACTGACCTTAAAGTCTCAGCAATGCCCCTACCTCATCCCTCCAGACACCAAGATTAAGGTGTGCACCACCATGCCTTAATATGCTTCTCTTTCTGGTAAACTTGCTGTCCAGGCACTTTGGCATCTTGAGGATGAGATACCTCTGAACTCCAGAAGGCTCTAAAAAGCCTACTGGGTCTACCAAGGGCTCAACAAAGCTCACGTTTAACATGGAAAGATCTTCTGAGCCATAGAGTGGAAGGACCCAGCTAGATTTTTCTTTCTTATTGTTTTATTTCTTGAGAAGTATCTCACTGTGTAGTCCTGGCTGGCCTGAAATTCACTATGCAGACAGGCCAGCCTCAAAGCTGTAGAGACCTGCCTGCTTCTGCCCCACCCCCACCCTAGTAGTGGGATTAAAGATGTGTGCACTACACCCAGGGCTAACACCTACCTTTGATTTTATTTTGGCAGTGACACAGACATGCACATGCATGCATGCACGCGCACACACACACACACACACACACACTTACACAGAGTCTCAGACATCATGGCATTAAGTATTCTATCATGACAGTGAGAGCTTCCAATGCAGAAAATATTCTTTTCTCATCATCTCAGTTTAATGAGGTGCTTGGGATGAACTATCTCAGCCAGCTGAGAGAAATTTGAAAGTCTGAGCAACTATAGTCTGTCCAGGTTATACTTACTGTTTGATAGCAAACAATAAGATTTCATTATTTTCCAAATGAAGATGT
Organism: Pachyuromys duprasi; assembly: GCA_028658305.1. Taxonomy (NCBI): domain Eukaryota; kingdom Metazoa; phylum Chordata; class Mammalia; order Rodentia; family Muridae; genus Pachyuromys; species Pachyuromys duprasi. The sequence continues at coordinate 5,940,082 of CM053749.1, forward strand.
ATGAACAACACTAGTCAAGAAATTGAACACAGAAAAGCAACTTAGGTTTGGTCTTTAAAGTGATAAGACCAAATGAGTCATGCCAGGGTCTCTCATGGCCACAGCCAGAGGGGCTCTGTGTTCAGGGCCTCAAGAAAGGAGAGTTCCATGAGCCTTCCCTCTAGAAGCAGAGATGGTTTCAACCTGAAAGAGTGTTGCTCCCCTCATCAACAGTGTGTCTGAGGAATTTCCAGACTCAAAGGCTGCACATTCTCAGAGTCAACTGCACTGCAACACATTGCACTTTTGTGACAGACATTTGTTCTATATCCTCTGGTTTATGCTCTCTCTCTTCTGAATGTGTGTGCCTGTCTGTCTGTCTGTCTGTATGTATGTGTGTGTGTATGTACATATGTGTATAAACTTATGTAGGTTCACATGCACAAGGGTGTGATTGCACATGGACGCGGCAGGTTGACATTGGGTGTCTTCCTTAGTCTGTCTCTACCTTATTTCTCAAAACAAGGTTTGTCACTAGACCTGGCTGGCCAGCAAGTCCCAGGGATCTGTGTCCATCTAGTGCTGGCTTGCAGGTACAAGCTGCTGCACTTGGCTTTTATATTCCAGGGGTAAGAATACAGGTCCTGAGGCTTGAGTGTGAGTACTTTATCAGCCTGGCCTCCTCCCCAGGCTGTCCCTATTTTACATACTTTTATAGTGGTGCTGCTGTAGATAGGAGTTCTGTAATTTCAAATACAGCATGGGGGCCGTTCAGCATTCTCTCTGCCTTTGTTCTTCCTCTTCTCCCCTGTCCCTCTGACATGCTCTTGTTTCATTCTGGGAAGTTTTATTTAAATATTCAGCATATCTAACTTCTAAGCCTTCTGAGTCTCTAAACCTCTGGCCTTTTGTTTATTACGATAAGGGGAGTAGCTGGAGATCCTTGAGGGGATATTCCTGTGTTCTGAAATTAAATACTTAATATTTTATAAATGTTTTATCTATTGCCTGATCACAGTGCTCTGAGGAAAATAATCAAAATAAGCAAAATCGAAGCCCTAAAATGCAGACAATTTCCTAAAATTGAAAATGGAGGAAATTGAAGTGTCAGGCTTGATTTTGTTTGCTGTGCCTGAAGCTTCTTGTTGTGGTTGCATTAATCATGAGGTTATAATATTCCCAACATGTTAGAAAAGTCATAAAAATAAATAAATTAAAAACAAACAAGGCAGTTAGACCAGGAAAATATGTGTGTTATTCTAAGCCTTGAGCTTTTACCACTTGAAATGTTTCAAGACACAGTTTCTAAGAAGGTAGAAGTGGTAGAAAAAAACAAACAAAAAAACAATGATATCATGGAAAAATTAGAATTTTTAAGTACCAACATACTGAAAAAAAACTTACATTAAACTATTTTATAGTCATGCATATATCAAGAAATATTAGGCTAAATTGACAATACTAATTTAGGGTACACATGTCTGTGCACATGTATACCTGCCAGAGTACAGCTGTGAAGATCTGAGGTCAGAGTACAACTTACTTAATCAGTGTCTATTTGGTTCTCTTCTACCAAGTGGGTCCTAGGGATCAAACCCAGGTGGTCAGGTGGAAGGCAGCAAACACCTTCACCCATAGGCCTTTGTGGTTTGAGAGAAGGCCTCACTCTGTAACACAGGCTCTCATGGAACTCACCAAATAGCCTAGGCTAAGATATGAGGATGTAAGCAAACTAAGCCCTTTCCTTCCCAAGCTGCTTTGGGTCATGGTGTTTATCTCAGCAGTAGAAAGCAACATACCACCACACCCACTGTCACCATCCTCTTTCTTTCCCACTGGCCCTGGTGTTTCCAGATAGCTGTTCCCCTTCTGCAAAATTCTAGAAGGCAGCCTGCACTGTTTTAATATTCGGTACAGTAATGACTCTCATGTTTTAAACAGGAAATAGGTATTTCTCTGATCAGTTGGTTAAAGACATTAGCAGGTGGCTAGCGCTGTGAAGAGCTATGCTTGTGAAAGCCTAGTGCCACCACCATCTTACCAAATGATCAGAGTAAATGTCACACATAATTAGATCAGAGCAGTGTCACACAACAGACAGGTTACCTTAGGAGAGGCACAGTGTCACCTGTGTGCCATCTGCTGAGTTTACCGTGACTGGATCTCAAAGAAACAAGCATGCAGATCCATGCTTGAGGACGTGTAAGGCATCTCTTAAAATATACAACGTGTCTATTGCGAAGGGTAAAAAGTGTTTAAAGAAACCAAAATCATGAAACTTAAAAACGTTTTAGTTTAGTTTAGGAAAGACTCAAAACACATGGAAACCCACCTACCTGAATGCTAGGTTTTTGTTGTAGTGGCTTTAAGGGCCATGAGGAATGCCACTGGGGGACAATTCAGGAACATTTAAGAGGGGAATGTAGGTTAGATAATAGCATAACATTGTTGTCAATATTTTGGGGGAAGAGTTCAGCAAGAGCATGCTCTCGTTCACAGAAAAGTTGTCCTGAACCACTGAGAAAGTATGTCTGTTTTAGTGGCATCCTTGTAAGCACATGCAGAAAATTGTTTACAAAATAAACCATTGTTAAATGAAGAATATTATTTTTTTATTTATTCATGACGTCGTTTCAAGAGAGCCAAAAAAGCTGTGGCATAAAAAATAAAATAAAATACATAAAAATGACGCATCCCAAAGGAAGGTAGCACCATTCCTTGGGCTAGGTCCTGGGCTGCACAAAAGGCAAGTGATTTTTGAATAGCAGCAAACATTAATTACCACCTGCTGCTTCCTGACTGTGGATGCAGTGTAACCAACGACATTGAGTTGCAGTTTTCAGGACTTTCTCAACCATGCCATCATGGT
>CM053749.1:5943429-6099476 GCA_028658305.1 Pachyuromys duprasi
TAGAGAGACTTCCTGTCTACTGTGAGATGGCATAGAGAGACTTCCTGTCTACTATGAGATGGGGTAGAGAGACTTCCTGTCTACTGTGAGATGGGGTAGAGAGACTTCCCATCGGCTATGAAATGGGTAGAGACTATTGAGTCAGGTTGTAGAAGTGCAGCACAGTTAGGACTAATACTTTATTTTATCCTGTCTCCTATGATATTTCTCCCTCTCCATCACTCCTCTTCTAATTTCCCCCTCCTATCTCGCCCCCCTCTCCTACTCCTTGTTACCCCTATCCCTCTTTTCCTCCAATGTATCTTTACTTTCTTCCAGGTTTTTAGAAGATACCGCCACCCTCTTAAATATTAGGCATGAAAGAAAACACATGGCAGTTAGCATCATAGGAAGCAGGCATGTCGGGGAAAATCCTGTTCACAAAATGAGCTCCTTTCCCCCTTGAGGTTGTGCAATGCAGAATAGATACAAATTCTCCTCTGGGTTGGGTTGCAATCCCTGTAGGGCCACTCAGCAAAAGAGGCATGTATCATAGGAGACGCTTTCAAAGGGAACATTAATGTGTATTTTAAAGGTAATGGGTCAGACACATCCATCATGGGAGAAATGTAGTACAAAATAGTGAATTAAGTATTTATGCATTCCATTGAAGCTGAGCGTATATTCCAGAGGGAGAAGTCCTGGAGAGATGGGTCTTCCCCTTTGTTCTGAGTCTGTTTTTCCAATTGTTCCAGCACAGCTGTAGGCTTCTCAGTCCTTTTGAAGCTGATTAGATCAGAAAGCAGAGACCCGCCTGCCCTGCATGTCCAATGATGCTCGTGTGTGCTTATTCCAGGCATGGAGCATCTCTATCCGAATGGGTTTTGGTGTCCTGCAGGCCCTTGAGTGATTCCCTAAATGGTAGAGTGGCCACATTTGTATGCCCTTTGTCTCTCAAAAAAGTGTGACACTGTGCACAGAGAATGCACACACTTGCATGGAGTCTGCTGGTTAAAGTAGAAAAATGGCTATAGGATTTATGGAGCACAGCTATAATTTTGCTCCTGTGGTGAACAGTGGAAACAGAATCAGAATCTGGGGTTTCTTTGGTGTGGTTTGGATTTTGTGAGGCAGGGTCTCATGTAGCTCAGGCTTGCCTGGAACTCCCTACAAAGGAGAGAATGGCTTTGAACTCTTGGCCTTTCTGCCTCGGCTCCCACATCCTGTGATCATAAGCACATCGTCACACCCAGATGTTTTGTTTGTTTCAATAGAACAGAGAACTTTAAGGAAATAGATGGTTGTCGATTGAGGATTGCTTTTTACTTGTTGAAGGAATGATGATTTTAAACACACGGAACAACTGACTCTAATCCTACATTCTATTTGAAAGACAGAGGACTTAATAATAATAATAATAATAATAATAATAATAATAATAATAATAAATAGGTGCCAAGACTAGAAAGATGACTCTGAGGTTAAGAGTACTGGCTGCCTTTCCAGAGGTCCTGGGTTCAGTTCCCAAGACCTCCACAGTGGTTCACAACCATTTATAGCCCTAGTTCCAGGCCTTCTGAATCTTCTTCTGACTGCTGAAAGCATCAGGCACACATACAGTTTGCAGACGTACAAGCAGGCAAATACTCATAATCACACAATTAAAGAACATTAAAAAGCACTGATAGTAATGACTGAGAGATGCCTCAGTTGGAAAAGTGCTTAGTGTATAAGCATGAAGACCTGAGTTCAATCCCCAGCACCTGAAGAACCAGGCATGATGTCTCTCTTTCGTAATACATTGATGTGAAGGTGAGGTCAGCAGACCTCTGGGGCTTACTGGCCAGGCCGCCTGGTTTAAAGTGTAAGGACATCTCATCTCCTGATGGAATGTTCCATCTCAAAAACAAGGTGTATGGTACCTGAGGAATGATACTGAAGATTAACCTATGGGCTCGATACCTACAAGCGTGCACATATCCTTGTACAGACGTGTGTACTTGCACATAAAGAACATGTACACATCTGGACAGTGCATTCTATCTGTGAGGAGGGGGCCAGTTTAGAGGTGGGAGACAATGTACTTCTCTCTCCACACTGAAATCTTCTCTCAACACACACGCACGCACGCACGCACACACACACACACGCACACACACACAAACTTGGGTGGCTTAATAGTCTTTCCTGTTAAGAGGGGGGAAGCTCAATTGAAAAAATACCTTCATAGACTGGGCTCTAGGCAACCCTGTGGAGGATTTTCTTAACTAATTATTGATGTGGGAGGGCCCAACACATTTCGGTTCCATCCTGGGCAGGTGGTCCTCGGCTCTATAAGAAACCAGCTGAGAAAGCCACGAGGAACAAACCAGTGAGCAGCACACCTCCCTGGCCTCTGCATCAGCTCCTGCCTCCAGGATCCTGCCCTGTTTGAGTCCTGTCTTGACTCCCTTCAGTGAGAAACAGTGACGTGGAAGCATGAGCCAAATAAGTCATTTCCTTACCAAGTTCTTTTTCATCATGGTATCTCATCACAGCAATGGGAATCTAAGGCAGACCACAAGAATTTCAAGGTCATTACTGTTTGATGGTTAAGGTTTATAAATTCCTAAGGTTGTAAAGTTTCCTTCAGGCCAGCAGAAACTAACCAGAAGGTGTATCTCTGACCTCTTTGTCTCTGCTATTTTGTTACATTTTAGCTGTTTGGATGAACTGAGTCACACAGGAACCTCTAATATGTAAAGACACATTAAAAAAGGATCAGGAAAATAAGGTTCCCAATCTCTCTGTGGACTGTATTTATGGTTTAAAGTTTTGTTTTGATGCTAAAAAATTTTCAATTAATTCTTTCTTCACCACACCATGGAGTGGTCATATTGGCAGTTTCTTTATTTATTTTTTGTTTGTTTGCTGGGACAGGGTTTTTCTGTGTATCTCTGGCTGTCCTGGAACTCACACTATAGACCAGGCTGACTTCAAACTCAGAGATCTCCCTGCTCCTGCCTCCCAAGTACTAGGATTAAAGGCCTGTGCCACCACAGCCTAGCTATGTTGAAAGTTTTCTTACTGCACCTACTTGGACACATCTGGTGCCAAACATGCAGGAGGGACACAAGTGGACCCCTTTCTAAGAGGCCCAGCCTTCCCTAACTGAACCAAGCCATGGACTCGATGCTCTTAAGATCATTTGTTTCTTCTGGCTTCTGCCATCTACAATATTTGGCTCCAGATTTTAGAGTCTGCCTCTTCAGCAGCTTCTCTTCCATGGTGATCCCAATGACAAGAGTATTTATCAGGCAAGGAAAGAGCTTGCCCGAAGGGACAGCCAGTTAGCGGGGAAGCTTAAGCTGCTGACTGACAGGGGTACATATCAATTACCAGAACTAAAGTTGTGTGAGAACCATCAGCTGACCACTCCTAGTGACAAACTAGCTCTGCATCCTATACTCAGAAAGCAGTGGTCTTCAGCAATATCATGATTCCTGGGGCTCCAGTGGCAGAGGGGGACAGGGACACCCATGGAACCATTTTGGAAACTGGCAAGGAGCCACCCATGTTTAGCAGTGTTGAAGGTGCCCACACCCATGTGACCCTGGGCCAGCTCAAGCTGAGCAATGAGGCTATCTGTGGGGGCTCTGTACTGAGATGGGCCTGAGTCAGGACAACCTAAGAGCAAAGCATCCTGGGAAAGAGGGGCTGTGGAGTCTGTATGCTCCACCTTTGTGGAGCTACAACTAAAATCTCTACCTACCCTTTTTGGTTCTAGTAAGAATTTATAAAGCAATGACTAAAAAGTTATATAAACATGATATCTTTGAATATACATGTGTGGAGGTCAGAGGTTGATGGTGGATGTCTTCTGCAATTGTACCCACAATACTTTTTTATTCATAAAATTATACACATACTATCTATGTATCTGTAAATGTGTGTGTGTGTGGTCCAGTGTATGTGCATGAGTGTGTGCATGCACATGTATGTGTGTGTGTAGGTGTGAGTGTGTGTGTCTGTGGTTTAGTATATATGCATGTGTGTGTGTGTGTATGAGTGTGTATGCCTCTCTGTGTGAGTGTGTGTGAGGTGTGTTGGCACAAGGAGCCAGAGAGCAATTTCCTGGCATTAATTGTGTTCTTTCCCCCGATGTGGGCTTCAGGGATTTATCTCAGATCATTAGATTTTGCAGCAAGAAACTTGAGCCCCTGAGACAGCTCACTGGCCCTTTCAAAGCATTATTTGAAACATGGTCTGTCACTGAGCCTGGAGCTTGTGGTTTGGGTCACAGTGGCTGGCTGGCAGGGCTCCAGGGTCCACCCTTCTCACTGCCTGGGGTCACGGATGTGTATTGCCGTGCTAAGGTGACACAATGCTGGAGATCTACACCCTGAGCCTCAGGCTTGCACTCCTTACTCCCCAACCAGCTCCTCCATCCCATGATTATATTCATGTTGTAAGTGTGGAAAGAGTGATCAAGTAGCTGGTGTGTAGCATAAGTTTTAGTCTTTACAGAAAAGACTTGGCTCTTCATTGATTGCCCTAAACTTCGTTGTTGGGAATTGTGGATTACCCTTTTCCCAAGAGAAGCAGGGATGCAGCATCACTGTCTGGGGAACCCAGAAACAAAGCTGAGCTTACAGGGAAGTGTGTCTCATTATACAGAGTCCTTTCTTTCTCTTCTTTTAGTTGCTTTGTGTTAGTAGGAATCACAGCCAAAATCATGAAACTAGGTGTAGAGATACAATTCTAAGCTGGTGTAAGTGTGGCAGAGTTGAGGAGGGGGCGCTGAGGGGAATGATACCCTTGACATTTCAAGGGTAGGCATTCTCTCACAAGTGTCAATTCGAAGATTTTGACATTGAATTTCCTTTACAGCTCTGAAAAAAAAAAACCAACCCTCAATTTAGAGTGAATGATAATGACTTTGAAAACACACTATTTTTCTCCCCCTAGGATGTTCACAGAAAGATGACACCTTATACAAGTTTTGCCGAGTAGGAAGGAGCCCTGGCTTACAAGGTGATGTGTGAGCCCTTTTCATGTATCTCTGGAACAAGCAGGCAGCCACGAGTGCCAGAGTGTATGTGGCAGATGCTATGCTCTTGTCTGTGAAAAACTGACAGAACTTTTTTTTTAACATAAAGAAAGGTTGTTTCAGGTAAGTGATGTGTCTAAAGCACTTTTTAAAAAAAAAATGGTGCTATTTCAGGGGCTGGGAGATGGCTCAGGAGGTAAAGTGCTTGTCACACAAACATGAGGGTCTGAGTTGAAATCCCGGAACCACATAGATGCTACCACAGGTGTGGGAGCATGCACATGTAATCCCAGCATTCCTAGCAAAACATGGGAGATGTCTCTGGAAGCTCGTGGGCCAGCTAGCCTGGCATGCTCAGTGACGAAGACATGTGGAAGGTAAGGACTTACAGCTGGTGTCTGACCTTCAGATGAGCACGGTGGCTCACCCTCCCCCCCTACACCTACACACATGGACACACACACACACAGGCACACGCACACGTGTATGGACACAAGCACACACACACATAGTAAGTTATTTCTGTTTGGGGGAATAGTTAAAAGGGAGTTTGAGACAAACGCTTTCTTCCGGGGGCTGAACTCTAAAAAGGATGCAGAAGAGGAAGGGTCATGCGTTCTGAATTCAGTCTTCCAACGCCTCTCTCTGCAGATCTGATTTGGAGAAGTGAATGGAGAAAGGGGAGAGAGAGTGTGTGCGTCGTTTCCTCCATTTGCAATATTGAGTTGGGCCCGTTGTAAACTGTGCTAATTTATTTTTCATTGAACCGCAGAGATTAATTAATCCTTTGTTTTGCTGGATTAATGAGAAATCAATATGCCAAAGGGAGAAAAGAGAGAGTGATTTCTACTCAAGGAACAAAGCGCCCAGGTAGTCGAGCCATTTTATCTCTCATGTTTACAAAGCGTGTCACATCCCAGATAACATGTGTGCCATTTAGAGAGCTTTCTATGCTTTTTTTCTCTTCCTTTCTTTCTTTTTTTTTTTTTAAATTTTTAACTACAATACCTTCGGTTGGTGTGTTTCAGGTAAATGCAGGCCCCTGGGATGTTGCAGTAAAATCACCAGTACAAGGGAAATAGTTTTTGATGCCTTCCGCTTCCCCTCAAATTTAGATCCATTTTTACAGATGTTCACACCTGCACAGGACAAGACACTCAGCTCCACGACGTCCTAAGTAAACTTGGCCCCTGACATGATTTGGGTCATTTTGTAATGGTATATGTGTATACGATGAGTGCCAGTTGTCTTCACTGCTAGCACGCTCTCATCCTTTTCTCTCTCCCACCGAAACCTTTATTCTGGCCTGAGCATGGGTGGGGTTATGCTAGGGCACAGGCAGCTTGCCAATGGCTTCACAGCCACAGAAAATGATACCACCCCCACCCCAGGAGCCACCAATGGTCAAGATTACCTCAGTGATAAGTAGGGTCGCCCGGTCTCCTCCCTTGGCCATGTCGAGAGCCCCAGTCTCCTGCAGGTCTTATGTAGGTGAACAAAGTGAGTTCACAAGTACAGTGGCATGTCCAGTCCGAACGCATCTTTTCACAGTGCTCTTTCCCCATCCCCTGGCTTTGGCATCCTTTCTGTTCCACTCTTCTCCTCTGATGCTCCTCCAGCCTTGGGACGTGGGTGTGCTGTGGATGTCGGGTTTACAGCTGATGGTTCAGCAGTTTAACCGCTCTGTCTTGACACCCAGCCAATCCCAGTCCACTAATTCGACTGACCTCTTGTCTCCACTGTGTTGTTTTTCACTGTGTGACATTGTCTAATTTATTTCCTTACCTGTCTCCTTACCATCCCACACCTACTCCCACTCTCAAATTCAGGAGTAGGGATTTTTCCCCCCTCAGGTTTTTCACACTGAATTAACAAGCTGACAGTAAACCTCATATGCAATAGCCAAACAATAAATAATTGCTCATTGAGTGAGTGTATTTGCAGTGGGCTGGACTTGTGCTCAAGCAGCTTTTCTGACACATACAGAGGGGTAGGAGCAGTTGGTGGAGCAAATTCACAGTTCCCCAAACCTATGTTAAATATGCTGAGAGTAAGACAGGATTTAAGAGAGCAAGCCAGGGGCTGCACATTTTCCTGGATCAGCAGCCATGCTGGTGTTGGTGTATAGTCCATGGTAGCACAGCTTGCTGATGGATGAGTGGGAAGTGTGAAAGGAGTACCTGGAGGAGGAGGATCCTCGTAAGTAAGACTTTCTGAGGAGGTTTAAATGAGAATGGGTCCCATCTGCCTGTGTATTTGACTGCTGGGTCCCTAATTAGTGGGGTTGTCTTTGGAAGAAATAGGAGGCATGACCTTATTGGAGGATGTGTCACTGGGGGTGAGCTTTCGGGTTTCAAAAGATAACACGAGGCCCAGTCCTGCTCTCTCTGTGTCTCCAGTTTGTGGCTGAGGTGTAAGGTCTCAGCTGCTGCACCACGCCTGCCTGCCTGATGCCACGCTCCAACCATGATGGTCATGGACTCACAGAAACTGTAAGCAAGCCCCCTGGTCATGGTGTGTCCTCACAGTTGTAGAAAAGTAACAAGATAATCACCCTGATAGTGCTCAGTTTCTCTGGTCACAGTCTGGGAGATTCATAGGTACAGAGGAGCCCAGATCTATGGAGTGTGCAATGTCAGTCTTACAGGGCATCATCTTTATCTCTGCATGTGTCATTCCATAAGAACCAGCAAATGATCCTGTCCACCAAATGCATGACACATCACTGTATTAATTATTTTTCTCACAACTGTGACAAAATGCCTGGCACATGCTCCTTGAGGGAAGATAGGCTTATTTTTTGCTTGGTTTTAAGAATTTCCTTATTTTGTGATTGTGTGTGGGTGTGTGATTGCAGTGACTTACAGAGTCCAGAACAGGCAGCTGGATCCTAAGGAGCTTGAGTTTTGGGCAACTATAAGCTGCCTGACATGGGTGCTGGGAACCAAACTCAGGTCCTCTGCAATAGCAGCATACACTGCTAACATCTGAGCTCTCTCCAGCCTGAGACATGGCTATAGTTTATCTACTTATTTATGTCACTGTGTGTAGAGTTCTGTGGTAGTGGTTATCTCTGGCCCACAGTCATCAAAGCAATTTATAAACATATGTGTAATGTCAATAAAAATCAAAATTCTCTCACAGAAAAGTTCAGTTTGAGAGATTAAGGGAGAGGGTCCATGGAGGACACTCTTTGTGGACATAACCATGGTGAGAACTAAGCATTAGCTGTTTTCCATTTTGAGCTCAGTCAAGACACCTTGAATCAGCAGAAGGTGCCCAAACACTAGTAAGAAAATTGCAAAAACAATCAGGACCGTTTCCAAGGGAGGAATCGGTATACTTTCAACAAGCAGACACAAAGGTGCTGGCGAGCAAAACCATGAGTGCCCTCTGAGGTAAGCGAGCTGATCCACTCTGCTTTTTACGCTTTGTTTCCAAAGGCAAGTGCAGTCGTCACATCTTGTAATCACATCCCCTTGAGCAATGATAAAAGAACAACCTTAGATTAAATCTCAATGTTGATTAAAGGACAATGCAGCCAGTACTTTAAAAAGAAATTTTAATTGATAGTGACAAGGTAAAAAACTGGAAGGAAATTAATATTTGGAGAGAGCCAAGTACTATGCTAATTACAGAAAACTCTTATTTAATATTCATGACCTATGTAACAGGATCAGGCAAGTGTGTGTGATCCAAGGGACAACCTCAGATGTCATTCCTCAGGTGCCATCAATATTTTTTTAAAACAAGTTCTTTCACTGGCCTAGAGCTCATCAAGTAGGCCAGGCTGGATGGCCAGTGAGACCCAAGGATTTACCCATCTTTGTTCTCTCAGGATTGAAATTACATATCATACCCAGCACTTATTTTACACAGTTTCTGTGTAAATACTACAACTACTAATTATATATACAATTATATATTTATATGACTATAATTGTAATACGTATAAATATTCTATATAGATGTAAAAAAAAATCTATAATATATTTATATGTGTTTGTATATTTTGAGTATAAATAATATATAATAAAGTATGTACAAAATATAAATACATATAAATATATAGCACCATTTACATATAATATAGACATTATATATTTTTATAATTCAATGCTGTATAAATAAATATAAAGATAATAAAATAATAATCAAACTCAGGCAAACCAAGCTTGCCTAAGCAAGCTATCTCATCACGTATTCTTAGGCTCACCATATCAACAGAGAAGCAGGAGTTTCTCTGACAGTTGCATCCTTACAAATCTAATGATATGGTCCCACAGTTCTGTTACTGTCATCCAGTTTCACAGAATATGTGGTCACTAATCTTTCTTGCTGCTGGGATGGTGCTGTTGTCATGGATATTTACCATATGACTCTGTTGGACCATTGTGTTGTCTTGAGATTCCATAATACAGAAACATCTCTTTGGCTGCTGGTTAGGATTATGAATACTGTGACTGGGTAGTTTGTTTTCTTTTCTTACTAAAAGCTCACCTGTCAGCAGTTGTTTGAAAGGAGCCCGCCCTGTTCTCTGAATGCTCCCTCGGAGCCCCTCCCAGACAGGGATTCAGGTGCCTGTGGTTTAGCTGCATCTTACAGCACTTTCCTTTGGAAAGTACGTCAGAGAAGCACAGGAGTGGGGAGGGGTCAAGCAGCTACACATACCCAGGCAACAACCCGCAGCCCAGGCTTGATCCTGGAGGCTCCGGAGCAAGCTTCAGGGATGGAGCTTTCTGCAAAAGTTGAAATGTGTTGGCTAAAGGCCATCATCCAGGTGTGAGGCTTCTGAGAATCTTTGGCGGTGGGAAGCTCTCACAGCAGCTGGCACATGAGAAGACACACTCAAGAAATCTGGAGCAGTTGTGAGTCCAGTATCCTTTTGACATTGAGGGTTTGGATACTGGCCAACTGTGCAATCCATGGGAGATCAGATCCAACTTCCCCTTCCCTCTATCCATACAAAAAAGAAAGAAAGAAAAAAGGTTCCTATGCTTTGGGAAACATCACTGTATCTTCCAGCTGAGCCTGCTCATTCTTGGCAAGGCAATACACAGCTTCGGACACAGGAGAGAGTGCACAGGCATTGGCTGGATTTAACCCCCTCTATAAATGTAATGATTCAGAGGCCTTATCCTAGAAGACATGGGAGAAACAGCAAAGCCATGCAGCCATGTTTCCTCTGTTGATGAAATCTCTGAGAAGAGATAGCGCTCTTTTAGCTTGTGTTCTTGATAGCTTGTGCACATTCAGCTAAGCACTCATGTAACTTTTACAGAGTAGGCAGCTTCTTTGTGTGTCTCACACCCTCTTTCTCTTGTGTTCTCACCTAAAACATGAGCCTCAGAAACACATACGCTTTTGTGTATTAATAAATATAGGGCTTTTCCCATTGCTTGAGTATGCTTACATCACGTATCTTAGTTGCTTTTTTTCTATTGCTATGATAAAACATGACAATGACGACAAAGGCAAATTACAGAAGGGAGGCTTTATCTTGAGCTCACGGTTTCAGAAGGGTGAGCATCCATCGCTATCATGCCACATGAGCAAGGCAGCAAGCAAACATAGCTTGGAAGCTATGTGGAGTTGGAAGCCAAAAGCGGAGGACTCACATCTCAAACTATGAACAGAAAGTGGAGGGAGCAAATTGGGGTTGGGACATGGCTTTTGAAACCTCAAAGCCCACCTGCAATGCTGTAATACCTCCAACAATGCTGTAACCTCTAACCCGACTCAAAGAGGGTTACTGACTAGGAAACCAAGTGTTCAAATACCCAAGAATGTGGAGGACACCAGAGCATGGAGACTCGAAGGCTAGTAGTCTTTTCTACTTCCTCACACCTAACAGCCAAGCAATGGCATCAGTTTATTTTTTACTAATTAAATCTTTCAGTGCTTCCACCACCACTAGCTTCTCCTTCCCGTGTCAATTACCCTCTGGTCTTTTTTTCCTTGGGATATTGTGATAGATTTCCATCTGCTTATCTAAACAATGAGGTGATCTGTGAGAAGTCAGGGGACCCAAGAGTGAAGACGATATCAACTGCATTTGGGGGAAATTTACAAAGTTGGGAGATTCAGAAGCAGTCACTGGAATAGAGAGATAAATGGTCTTTGTCTTCAGAGAAGGATGCTGTCAACAGTGATAGGGTCTGACTGATGGATGAGCCCATCTCTTTTAGAGAATGTGTTCTTGCCTCTTACACTGTCTGGCTTCTCTAAATGTCTCAGCCTGCCTACGTCCTGCCACTTAGTAAGCGTAAGAAATGGAACAATCCATACACGCCTCTGAGCACTTGTGTGGATTGTCCATTGAAGGTTCTTAGGGACTGGTCCCCCAGCGTTCTGAACATTAGGAATGTCCACTTCATCTCTGCATCCCCCAAATGGTCCCTTCTCCTTGCAGGATCTGACCCATTTGTGTACCTCCTTCAAAAACTGTTCTAGAATCCCGTCCTTTAAAGTCAGTCATTTTATCTTTATTTTTGTATATCTTGAGGTTTCCCATAGCTATACTGTATAAAAACCTAAGGAAGTAAATATACATTTAAAAATAAAGTTACACGCCTTCCTGCTTTTATTTACTGGATCTCTATGATGTCATTGATTACAGATTATAATCATGTATGGGTGTGACATCCCTTAATATCTCAGGGGGTTCGTCCAGGACACTCCACAAATACTAAAGTCTGCAGATGATATTCAAGTCTTCATGACTGAATACAAATCTCAGGTCCTCAATAAGCGATCTTTATGCATTTGTAAATGAAAGTCAGTCTTCCACGGTCAATGAAATCTTTAGTGGGACTCTGAGCAGTGTTCCTCACATTCCCATGTCTGTACAGCTTAAGCCCTTGTTATTGTCCCTTTCTATGTGTGTCTTTTCTCTGAGCCACCAGGGCACCCCTGAGTGCCAGAGTTATGTGTTCTCAAGATCCAGTAGGTCCGTTTCTGAGTAATAGCTCTACCAAATATCTTGTGGCCACCAATAGAAACATGAAAAACACACCTTGCTGAAATGTTTAGGAAACCTGTGTCAGGTAGGATTGCCTGGCCCATGAGCAGAAACCGAGAGGGCTGTTGCTAAGTAAGTGATGTGTTGAGGGCGTGCCCTCATGAGAACATTGCAGTTAGGCCAGGAAAGTCAACAAGAATGGAAGGAGTTGGACAGAAGAAGAGTCTTAGAAATCTAGCTTCAGCTTGCTCCTGGACAGTACATGGGGCATGGGTTTGCCTGCTGCTAGGCAAGGTGGCTTTGAAGGAATGTGTGTGTGTGTGTTTGTGTGCACATGTGAGTGCATACATTCATGCACGCAAACATACGCGTGTAGGTGTAGATATGTGTATGGTAATGTGTGAGGGTATGTGTGTGTGTTTGCGTGTATGTGTGGGAGGAGTTGGGTGCAGGTATGTGGATATGTGTATGTATGTGTGTGCAGATGTACTGGAATAGTTTCTCATGTAGCCAGGTCTACTATGAGCTCACTATTAATTACGGATGGCTTTGACTCCTGGTCCTCTTGCTTTTCCTTCTATGTGATGGAATTATAGGCATGCATTACTGTGCTCTGCAAGGCTTGTGTATCTAATGTTTTTAAGCTATCCCAGAAGGTGGGAACACAGGCTTAGTAAAGGGGACCCACGTGGCTGGTGGAATATATTACCTACAGCAGGCACCTGAGCACCCTGTGTACACCAAAGGAGGAAATGGAGCTCCTCTGTTGAGATCTCACTGTCTACCTGGTGTGTGCGAAGTCCGGCGGTCCCGCACCATGCCCAGTGGTGGGTTGGTCCAGCTTTCAGCCAGAGGATAATGTGATGAAACAAGCCACAGTGACCCAGGGAAACAATGCCATTTCCTCTTCTATGCAGGCTCACTGACAGAAGGCTGTGTGATCGTTTCGTGTTCTCCTAGGAAGAAAGGAAAATGTTTCCCACAAAACATTAACATACAGTGCTTTCATGCCTTACCCAATACGATGAATCAGCTTTCAGAGATAATCAGCTATAGGAAGGAGTGTGCGTGAAATCTGAAAATTCATAAATATTAATGAGCAGAAAAGAAGTAAAATTATTTATAATTATAAATTATTACATCTCTTTTAAATTCATTCTAAAACTTAGTTCTTTCACTTGACTATCTTTTTAAAATAATGTTTATCTGGATGTATGTATGTGTACCATATGTAACCCAGAGGCCAGGCAGGGGAATCAGATCCCTTGGAACTGGAGTTACAAACAGTTGTGAATCACTGTGTGGGTACTGGGTACTGAACCAGGGTCCTTTGAAAGAGCTTCAAATGCTCTTAACTTCTGGGCTATATCTCCAGCCCCATAGAAACAACTTTTAAAAAGATATGATCTCCCTATATGTCCCAGACAAGCCTTGAACTCACCACCATCTTGTCTCAGCCTCCATAGTGCTGGGATGGAAAGTGTGTACCACCATGACCAGCTCCAGATGTGTTTTCGAAGTCAACCACAGTAAACACTCCCTATATAGGATGCACACATGTTCTGAAACTTGCGTTCAATCTAGAACCTAGTGGTTTCTGTGAATAATCGCTATGGGTTATATTTGAGAAAAGATTATCACTTGTATTTATCAATCCCATTATTTGCTAGGATGATGTATACATGTATACACACACAATTAAATATACCCTTACTCCTATGTTATCAGTTAAAACATAAAAACAGAGCAGAGGTTGGATAAGTTTTCTATATGTCTAAGTGAATGGGGCCAACCACACATAACCTTGTCGGCCTCCCTCTTTGACTCTTAGCCATTGCTTCCCTGACATCTGTCAAATGACAAGAATTAACAAGGCAAATACAGGGCTAGTGAGATAGGCCAGTGAGTAATGTGTTTGCTATGTGAGCATTTGGATCCCAGAATCCACACAAAGCTGCATTTGGTGGCATGTGTCTGTGGTCCCATTGTCCCTACAGGAGAGCAGAGACAGAGACAGGGAACCCCCTGAACGACACAACCCAGCTACCTTGGTACATGTCAAAGTGAACACAGAGATCCGACCTCAAGCCAGGTGGAAGGCTAGGACTGATCTCCACACTTGCACTCTGGCACACAGATGCTCCACTTAGACAAATACACACATAGATTAAAAATAATGATGATTATTATTTTTTTAGGCAAGGGAGACACCATTTGTTCAATGAAAACAAGATTTGGTGTTGGTGCAATGGCTCACTCTATTAGAGATGAGTGTTTTCCTAATTCTCCAATATTACTGTGAACACCATAATGTGAATTATATTAGCGCAAATGTTATAAATATTAACAATGCCACATTCTTAATGAACACTCTTTGAGCAACAGCCGAATAAAACGAAATAGCCATGCTCGTTATGCTTTAGTTCCGTTACTTAATTGAAATATGAGGGATTTCTTTATTTATTCTTTGTTAAAAAGTGCTTATTGCCTTAGCCAGCTAGTTGCTATTACCAAAATTAAAAATAATTTATACAAAACTATTGGAGAGGCCAGCATAAAAATGTTTGCCCCTGCCAGTGCCTTTACTTGACTTATCAAAGACACAACAACAGAAGGAGAGAAGTTATTTTCTCAGCCATTATTAAAGATTAAAGGAAGGTCTGGGATCGTTCCTGACCAGGCTTACTTTCTCCTTTGTGCTGGCGGTTTTCCTTGGTGTTGAGTTGCTTATAAAAGAAGACATTGCTGCATTGGTAAATACCGGTAAGAATTACAGAGAAAGTGAGTCTCATTCATTGTTTTTCTTGTTGCTTTAGTTTTCTATGCCAGTGAAGGTTTTACAAGTTACAAGTTTTACAGTATTGCAGAGATCTAGTTAAGAACAGATTGGTTCAAATTCCTTCACATCTACATGTATTTCAGACCTGTGAGGGCAGATCCTTAGGCTATTCTGTCTCTGGAAGAAGGCTGGAAACAAGGGAAAAGTTTCCATCAGCCAATCTCCCCCTTAGACATAGGCTTCATTTTTTTGTTTGTTTGTTTGTTTTTTGCTCCTGTCAGAGAAACAATATCTCCAAAGAAAGCCTTTTAAATAAATGCAGGTGTCCCTGCTGGACATTCTGCTTGGCCCATGATAAAATTATATCACAGAAAAATGGAATAGCTTCAGATGCTTTGAAACTGGGTCATCTCCCACCATCCTGATTGATCAGAAACGACACCAAAATCCGTCGGAGTGGGAATGGCCCACGAAACAACAGCAGAGCTAAGAAATGCTCTATTGCCATTTGACTCAGCCATGGTTTAAAGATTGTTTGCGTCTTTAGTGTTTCTGTAGTTGAAATACAAAAGAAACTTGGTTTATTTTCCAGGCTAGCAATTAAGAGCAATCAAATGAACACTCCACTAGTTTTCCTTGTTTAAACCTCTTTATGGTTTTAACAGTAATTAGAACATATAGATAATTTATAGTGAAAACATCATTTCTGCCTCAAAGTCTTTGAGTTAATTATTCACCTGTTCATATAGACTCTTTGTTAGGCAATTGGTTTTGCCACATGAGTATGCTGTGCATGCATGTATTCCTGTTCACATGTGTGTGGGCATGAGTGTCAAGGCCGAGGGTTGATGTCTGGTGTCTTTGATTGATCTCTATTTCATTTACAGAAGCAGACCAAGAGCATGTCTCTGTAGCTAGTCTAGCTAGCCAGCTTGCCCTGGGGATCCTGTTTCTGCTCCCCTAGTGCACTGGGGGTGTGCGCTGTGGCCTCACTCTTGTGATACAAGCAGCCACTGAGTGTTCTTCCTGGCCCCAGGAGGCATTGTCTTAGGAGCTGAGATACTAGCACCAAATACAACTGACTTTTCTGCCCTTTGGAAATGGATAACAACAGCAACACAACAGTCAAAGATAGAAGAGAGTGGGTGATTATGGGGCATTATAATACAAGTGCTTCCTTCACACACAGTGTCAGAAGGGTTGCTCCTCTGTGTGAAGCTCTCACACCTTACAGCTGTGCCTTGTGGATCTGGAAAGGTGTTCTGAGGGCTGTTGTGGAGAATGGAAGAAGCACAACTATTGAGCAATGTCTAGATGGCTCCAGCCTGGCTCCGTGGCACACGCCTGTAATCCCAGCACTCGGGAGGCAGAGTCAGGGGGATCTCCGTGAAGCCAGCCCGGTCAACAAATCTAGTCCAAAACAGCCAAGGCTAAACAGAGAAACCCTGTCTCGAAAACAAACAAAATGAAAAGCAAAGAAACAAAAATGAAAAGCAAAAATAAAACAAAACCAAAAAAGCAAATCACGTGAAAAACTTGGCAAACTCGACTCTGATGCTATTTCACAGAAGAACATGGAGACCAGGGAAACACATAGAGTTTGGCCGGTGTAAGGACCAGCCGAGGCAGCTGGAGTGGCGAGAAAGAGACAATACGGTGTGCTGTCGGGAGATGAGGCATGAGAAGTGGTAGAGAAGCTCATGCCAGCGGCTTGAGGTTCCTGTATGGAGGGCTGCGGACTTGGAGGCACTCCTCATATCTGTGCAGAGAACAGACTTTCAGGATGGTTAGGCAAACATCGAAGTCTGAAGATCCGTTAGGAGGTGAGTGCAGAAGTCTGGCTGCGTGAGACTGGGGGTCAGAACAGAGTGGAAACACGGGGTATTATGCTAGATTTTGGCTGGAAAATTAAACTTTTTTTTTCATGTACTATGTCAGCAAACAAGAAAGAAATAACTTCAAGGTTGGAGTACTCTTCACAGGGCTATGTTTCACAAGGCTAATGGTTCACTGTTTTACATGGCATTGGCTTTATGTTTAGCTGATGTGTTAGGGTTCTCTAGAGGAGTAGAACCAATGCTATGAAATGGGTATCACAAAAGGGGACACGTGTGTGTGTGTGTGTGTCTGTCATGTGTCTGTCAGTGTGTGGCATGTTCATTTGCATGTAGGATGTGTGGGTGATGGGCATGTTAGTGTGTATCATGTATCTTGTTCAATTATAACATCAAATTGAAATTCTAAGGCATGCTAAATATACTTAAGTTACTGTTAAATGATTATTATCTCCTTATGGCTTTATGATATACTTTCGCTAACGGTTTCTGACATGCAAAATTACTTTTAATCACAACTGAAACGTATTTCATTAAAGAAAACATTGCAAGTCATGTACTGTGTCTCACTGGCTCACCACTTAAGACTGGGACTTGCCTTCCATTTCTTAGTGGAGGGTCAGACACTGCTCAGCTTCCCAGAGGCATAGTTCATCCTGGACAGCAGAGGCTTAGCAGAGAGGAAAGTATAAGATGCAAAGAAAACTGCTGACTTCTGTGGCCCCCTGGGAATCAGCCAGGAGCACCCAGCTGACTTCTCCCCAGCCGAATGCCCTGCTTGACTTTGCTGTTATCCACGTCATTCTCCCATTGCTGAAACATCTTTTGCATTAGTTTTGTTTCTGTTGCTCTGATTAAATACCCTGACACAAACAACGGAAGGAAGGGTTTATTTTGGTTTACCACTTCAGAGGGGTAGAGTCCACCATAGCCAAGGAAGCACAGCAATACATGCTGGCTGGCCATAGTGTGTCCACACACAGGGAGCAGGGAGGACAGAGGACAAAGGACCAAACTATTGTGACTTCAAGGCCCACCGTTAGTGATGTATTCCCTCCAGTAGGCTACATCTTTTTTCTAGTATTTTTTAGGTTTATTTATTTATTTTTATTTAACGTATATGTGTGCTTTGTCTGCATGTATACCTGTACACTATGTGTATACCTTGTGCTCACAGATGTCAGAAGAAGATGTTGGATCCCATGGAGCTTCATGGGTGGTAGTAAGCCTGGTCTTTAAGAACAACTCGTGCTCTTAACCACTGAGCCATCTCTTCAGCTGCAAGGCCCCACTTCCTAAATGATCCATAATCTTCCAAAGTGGCACCAAAGCTGGGAGCCTAATTACCAATGTGTGCCTGTCAGGAGACAGTCCACATCCGAGCCATGCACACACTGACTAACTTATTCTGTAGCTACTGGAGACACTTGGATCTGCTCAGAGGAACCAGCACCCTACAAGATCAAAATATTTGTTTCCTGGAGTTTATCTATTTAAGAGAAAGACAATAAACAAGGCATAGCTTGCCATGTGGATAAACTGCCACATAAAGTAGATTTACAGAGAAGGGATAAACTGAGGCAAAACCTCTTCAATAAGATTGGGTATGATCAGAGACCTATGAGATGTGGAGTCAGTGGTGAGTAGCTAAAGGAAGCTGCTACAGGCAGAAGGAAGGACAGACACTGGCCTGTTGGAGGGACAGTTGTGACTGTAAGAATATGAGCAGGGGACAGTGATGGGATGGAGTATGCAGCAGACTCCAGGACCAGTGTATCACTCCTACATACTTATGCCTTCCACAGATCCCTATGAAACAGGAATGTCTCCACACAGAGAGAAGACGTGACAATTGCTACCACTGTAATTTGTTTTCACTGAACTTTTTAGTTTCATGATAAGTTGACTAAATAAAAGTATTTGGTTGATAAGTTAAAAAGGGAAGGGAAAAGGTTGGGAAGTAGATCAGCAGTTAAGAGTAAATACTCCATTTACAGAGGACCTGAGTTTGGTTCTTAGAGCCCATATTGGTCGCTTACAACTCCAGGGGATCCTACACCATCTTCTGGCCTCTGCTGGTACCTGAACTCCTGTGCACGCCACATACACACATTTACACAGAATGTTTAAAAAAATCTTTAAAAAAGATAAGGGTAATGTTATCAGGGGGAAAGAAAACAATAAAATAAGAGGAAGGGCTTCTTTGGTATCAGGGTTTGTGATGGTTTACCTTAATTGTTAATTTGGCACTATCTAGAATCACCTGGGAGGAAGTCTTGCTGAGAGGTTGCCTAGATTGTTGGTGTGTGGGCATGTTTGTGGGGTATTGTCTTGACTATTGGTTGATATAGGAAACTTCATCCCATTGTGGGCAGCACCATTTCCTAGGCTAGAGATCCTGGACTATGTAAGTGCAGAGATGAGGCTGTTCTTATCTGTGGAGTGATGAAGCAGCAGCTGAGAGCCCCTGCCTCTGTGGCTTCCCCACAGTGATGACGAACTGTGGCATGAGGACCATGAGCGAAGACAAACCCTGTCTTCCCTAAGTTGCTTTTTGTCGGGGTATTTTACCACAGAGCCAGAAATGCAACTAGAATAGAGGTACTTGTTTTTGCCAACCAAATGGATTTCCCTTTGTTTCCTACTTTGCTAGAGGGTTCCAATTTTGTCCAATAGTGTACACCATTCTTCAGCCTTACACATGTGTTTTCTCTGAAAAGTAATCTTTCTCCTAGGCTTAGCACATGCTACATTATCAATGAGTAACTTAGGAAACAGTATGTGACACATTTTGTTCATTGAAATATGAGGAGGTTCTGGAAAAGGACTTTACATTTTAGAAGATTCAGGTAGGAGCTAAAGGCTCAGATCTTAGGAGTACACACTGCTTGAGCAGACTGAGTTAGAGTCCCAGCACCCACATTCATTGGCCCCAGGGCACACATATATGACATATACTGACACACTCACACATACACATAAATGAAAAACAAACAACCTTTTTAATAAGCCAGGTTGGCAAGGGAGATGGTTCTGTATATTGATAACTTGTGAAAGCGTGGCTGAGACTTCTGTATCCTTCCTGTCATCATGAGGACACACACTTCCTGAGACAGTTTGTCATGATTACATGGCTGCTTCTACTTACTCAGAGTTATACTGGCCTCTTGTTTTAAAAAGGAATGTCAGAATCAAAACCATAGGGGAGATTCCCTAAAGACATTTATGAAGATACCTTTATCTATTGTCTATCTTTCGTTTTGTCTGTCTATTTATCTATCACTCTCCTATCATTGATCTAGCTATCATCATTTCATCATCTATCTATACCTGTCTTTCTCTCTTATCAGACATCTATATATGTTCTATTTGTCATCTATTTTTCTCTGTCTACCATCTATCTATCCATATATCTATCTATCTATCTATCTAGTTCTATTATCTGTTGCTCATGCATCTACATGTATCTCTATACCATCAACATCTCCTATATTTTCTGTCTGTATATGTAGCTATTTTTTATCTGTAAATCAAATTGTAGACTCATTTGAAATAAGATGATAAAAACCTGTAAATCTATAAACAGAGAATCATAAAACATGATCACTAAATATTAGATATGCCACTTAAATGGTGTTTTAAAACCTTTTTACAACATACAAGAAAGAAATACCCAAAATATAAAAATGTCATGTATGTATGTGGGAAGGAGGGAGACATCACAGGGAAGGGACAAACAAATATGGAAGTACCAATGGCATAATTCCTGGGAAGTCACATTACATGCATAAATTTTCTTTGTTTTTATACAATTTTGCATTTTGGAGCTTTTATAAAAGATAGATGAAAGTTGGTAATTTTACAAAAATCAAAGAAAGGTGTTCCGGAGACTTCACAGACCTTTTCTAATATGACCTACTGGGCCCCTAGGTCCACCTTCCTCTTACATGGCTTCTTCCACCAGGCTCTACCATCCACAGGAAGAGGACATAATCGCCAGTGCTCTAAGGAGTCCGGGAGATGTCTCAAGTGGGCAAAGCACCTGCCATGTGAGCATGAGGACCGGACACATCCCAGCACTCACCCTCAAACCTGGCTGTACACTGAGACCGCAGTAGTGGGGAGGAGGAGACAGGAGGCTCGCCAGCGCTTACTGGCTGGCTACCCTAGCATATTTGGTGACTTCTGGGTAAAAGTGAAGAGACCCTGCCTCAAAAACAGGGTGGCTGGCTGCTAGGGGACGGTAGCCATGGTCATCCCATGTCCTCCAGCTGACTGTAAACAAATAGGCACATGCATGTTTGTGAAATGTGCACACACAGGGGGAAGGAGGGAAGAAAGAAGGGGGAAGGAGGAATGGAGAGAGGGAGTGAAAGAGGGAGGGGGAAAGGGAGGGAGGGAAAGGGAGCAACTGGGAGTTGTCTCTCCCCACTCTTCCCTGCCCTGAATTTCTCTCTGGTGGAGCTAAAGAGCTACTTTTGAGTAAAGAGAGTGTGACTCGGTCAACATCAGCATGTGACAACTCCTTCTGGAAGCATCTAGCCATGGTTTTGCAGCCTTCCCCTTATACAGTGGTGCAGCATATGCTTCCTAAATTACCAGCTATGCCTGTGAGCAGTGGTGGGCTCCCTGTGCTCTCTGCACTGGGCCCTCAGGTCAGGGTGCTGGGCTCTGCATCACAAATGCTTTTCTAGCTCAGGGGCCAGGGTGGTGTGAAACTCAGGCATGCAGATGTCAATGGCAAAGTTGCTGTATGTTGCAAATTAGGATTCAAGTCAGCCTGAGTCAGGCAGGGACTTGGGGCCTCTGAGCTAATTTATGATAACCCACAGAGGCCAAAATGAGGCAGAATCTGGATTCCTTTTCCTCTGTGATGAGGCTGGGAATAAATCTCGAATCATCAGTTAGAGGTAACCTATTTATCATTTCAAAACACAAACCAAGGCATAGTCTTCTCCTGTCCTTGGCTCCTGTCGTAAACATAGCATGTGACCGGACCGCCTAGATGTCCTGCTTCTCTCCCTGGCTGGCTTGTCTGCTATGTGATATGGAAGGAGATGAAATGGCACACACAGCCTGTGTCTTCACTGGGGTGACCTGCCTGTGTGATGATCAGGGCAGGGTTTGGAGTCCCGCACCATCAGAGAATGTGAGAGGAGGACTGAGGTGCAGAGGGGTCCCTTGGGCTCTGGTCATCTAAGCAAGTGCCAGCAGTGGCCAGTATGGAAGCTGGGGACTCAGGCTGATGGGATGATGTCAAGGTTTCTGCTAGAAACTGGTACAGCGTGAGAACTGAGAAGTACCTGGGTAGGAAGCAGTGGCGTCCTCTCTTCACTGAGACCTGCCTGCTAAGGTAGAGGTCAGATTTGGAGAGGTTTGCCTGTAGGTTGGATGGCTGCATTTACGCACTTACTCTTGCCTGCCATCATCAGCTGTTGCCTTGATTTGGTGACTTGCACTGCCAGGTCTCACTCACACAACTCTCTCTAGGCAAAGTGACTCTACTTCCAGGGAACTCCATGCAGGTGACTGCAAGAGGCGTGCTTTGGGCTATTCTCGGGACTCAGAGTCCTCAGGAGTACACTTCAGGGGACAGAGGCTTAGAGAAGTTGAGTATATGGTCTGCAGTTCAGCTCATTTACTGAGTCACTGTTGCATGCTGGGAAACAGGCATGTTAAGACTCCTAGAAGATGCTAGTTTGGTGAAGAAGTTAAATGCATTGAAATTAAAGAGCTAGGTACTACAGAGGAATAGGGCTAGGAAGGTCTAAGGGAAACCAAGGAAGAGCCTCAGAAAAGTAAGAGAAGGGATTCTAGATATCCACACCTTTGTATAAATGTGCGTGTGTGCATGTGTACGTGTGTATCTGTGTGTTTATGGGTGTGCATGTATATCTGTGCATATGTACATGTGCATGTGTGTGCGTTCATATGTGTAGGTCTGTCTTTGTGTCCATATGTTGTGTAAGTGCATGGGCATAGGCATATGTACATATATGTTAGTGTGTGTGTCTGCAAGTACATGTGTATATTTGTGTATATATCCACATGTGTGAGTGTTTTCATATGTGTACACATGCGTCTATTTGTGTGTTTATGTGTGTGTGCATATGTGCATATACAAGTGTGATTTTGTGTATATTTGCATGTACCTATGTATGTATGTATTTGTGTGTTAGTGTGCAGATGCATGTGTGTGTGCATGTATGTATAGTGTATTTGAACGTGTATGTGTATGTGTATATGTGTGTGAAGTGTGAAGATGACTTAATTACATGTCATCATTATTTATCCTTATTGTGGAAACTGAAATCTGGACACACTTTTTAGTTCCAGGGGGCCATAAGACCACACAACAGCCCGGCTTTAGTGAAAGGGCATTTCCTTCTTTCCTCTGGCTTGTGTTTTCGATTTACTGTTATTATCTCTGCTTTTCCGGGTAGCTAGATACTCACATTTGTTGAAAAGTAATAAGGCACACACCCGCAGCTTCTCCCTAGGTTAGAATTTGTACTTCTGCACCTGTTGTTCATGCCACCTGAATGTCCTGAGTCAGCCCTCCCCATGTCGAAGGGCAGGCAGGCAACCCAGCACTGAGAAGGCATCCTATCCCCAAAGATAGGCCGGATGGGCAAGTGGCAAGTTAGCAGAATGCAGTTACCCAAGTGGAAGGTAAGCCAGGACCATGTCAGCAGGCCTTTCCATATGCTAGGGAAGGGTCCACCAGATCTACCCAGGCAGTGGTCAGCACCTCAGCTCCAGGAGTCACCGGAACACGGACATTTAAAATGCCAGCGGAAAGCTGAACTTAGAATACAGCTCACATCTCTTCACTGGAAAATAAATCCTATTAAGGCTTTGGGAGGCTCAACCTTCCGTGCCCTTTAAGGAAAGCAACACTTCTGGATGAAGAGGTTAAATGTTTCCACATCAGCTCCTCTCAGCAAGCTATGGAGTGACGGATAATACTGAAACTGACAAAAAGAGTCTTCCCAAAGCAAACACCCCGAACCAAGACACTTATCTGGCTCTAATAGACAGGTCTTTTATTACCAGCTGATGGAGGAACAGAGTGACTCTGAGGCAAGTGTTATTTCTTCTCCAAGAAAACAGGCAAATGTTTTGAGGTTGTGGCAAATAGAAGTCAGCTGGGATTGGACAGGTCTTTAGAAGGTCCTGAGTGACAAGGCCCTATCAGACTTAGTGCCCAGGTACATTCCCAGTATCTGGTAATACTTGTCCTTTCACCTGGAGGGTGCTTTGGGTGTGTGTGTGTGTGTGTGTGTGTGTGTGAGAGAGAGAGAGAGAGAGAGACCTAGACCAGAGATGACAGAGGGTGGTATCTTCTTCAGTTGTTCTCCACATTACTTTTTGAGCCAGGGTCTCTCATTGGACTGAGAGGCCACCAATAGGCTAGACTGTCTGGCCAGTGAGCTCCAGGATCTGCTTCTCTCTGCCACCCCTAACCCCGGTAGTTAGGGTTGGTGCGCTCTTTTATGTTGGTGCTGGGGTTTGAACTCAGGTAGGTCCTTAGGCTTTCCCCACAGAACCGTCTAATTAGCCTCAGGATGGTGACTATTAAAGAGGGCATGAAGTGTGCTAGTCTCTGTGCTGTTATCAACACCTACATTCTGCTACACCTCAAACTCCAGCCACCCAGCTCTGTCAGCCGGGGACTTGGTCATACCATCAGGCAACAGTTCCTTTTACTAATTTTTCCTTTTATGGCTGGAAACATCAGTGTTTCAAGCCTTGTGAGGAATAAGGGGGTGGGCTTCGCTAGGCTAAACGTCTCCCTGGCTAAGTACTGCCTTTAGGAGAGGAGATATCCCCCTGTTGCCCCAAGTGTCAGGTTCCTTCCCGGAAAAGCAGCAAAGCCAGTCCAGTGCTCTTCCTGTAAGACGCTGTTGAAGGCTGTGTGGCTAATGCTGAAACCCTCTTGTCCCCTCCCTCCTCAGCAGACTCAGAAAGACACACGCTATTCAGGAATCTTACTTGGCATTAAAAGAAAAAGAAACTTGTCACGGCGTTTCCTTGGTGTCCTCGATGCTTCCAAAGGCAGAGCACAGGGAACCTGAGTTGCCAAGGCCGGAACGGGTGAGGTGAAGTTAGCCGGTGTACTGGTTGTGGCCATGGCTCCCAGACAGAAGCAAGCCACCGGCTGCCTTAGCGATCACGATCACTCATGTCCTCTCCCCCATGTCACCCTTCACCCTTCTCTGACAGTAAATGGCTGGGTTTAGGCTTCAGGCTAGTTTCTCCTTCGGACAGGGTCAGACCTTCCCAGGGGATCGCCCATGACGAGCAGTGTCCATCCAAAAGCACATGCTCCGAACTCCTGAGAGGAGTGCACACTGTTCGGCCTACCTGAAATTCTGACCGGAGTGTTAGTTACTGTGCTACTCATCAGCTGATCATATTTTTTTCATTCTTTTTTTTTCTTTATCATCTTTTTAAAAATTACCATTTATTCACTTTGTATCCCCACTGTAGCTCCCTCCCTCGTCCCTTCCCAATCCCACCCTCCTTCCTATTTCTTAATGTGTTTGCTTTTCTTTCTTTCTGTAAGGACTAAAGTTTATCTCTCACAGAGGTAAATGGAGACACAATTCGTTCGCATTAATCCAGAGCTCTGCAAACTGGGGGAATTCCGGCTCCTGTTGTTTAGAAGTATAGCTTGGACTAATTGCCTCCGAGTTTTACTAGCCCTATATAAGGGGTGACCTTGTTCACGGTTTATGGGGAAGCTGGTTTTCTGAAAGACCAAATGTCGAGTAGAGAATGAAATGGGTGCTGGGTTACAGTTCCCCCTAAATAACCCTCCTCAAGGTGGATATGCTTCTCAGGTCAAACTGCTAAAACCAAACGCTCTATAGGGTACTCTCTAAGTGACCATTATTCATCTATATTCTTAGCATTTATGGGTCTTAGTAAATACTTAGTGTATTTATGTCCATCTCTCATTACTTTTGGCCACAGAGTTCCTTAAGGAAGAGAAATAATTATGTCTCGTGGCTTTATGATGAGAGGAGGTTCAGCAAGCTGAAGCCTCTTGTGAGAACGATGGGTGTAGAGGCTGCCAGGAGTGAGCTCTTTGAAGGCACTGCCCAGAGCGTCAGCGTGACCTTACATCCATCCGAGGAGGCATTCGAAAATGTGCTATATATAGCCAGGAAGATGGCTCCCTGGGTAAGTGAGTAATAGCTCTCACTGTATGAGCCCGAGGACCCGAGTTCAGATCTCTAGGCCACCCCCACCCCAAAATAAAAAGCCAGGCACTCCAGCACTGGAAAGTAACAGGCAAGAGGATGGCTGAGGCTTGCTGCCTGCCATCCCAGCTCGAGATTCAGGGAGAGCCCTTAGAATATGGTGGAATGTGGTAGAGAGCCGCAGGAGAGGGCACCTGATGAGCTCCACAAGTCCACAGGCACACACACACACACACACACACACACACACACACACACACACACACACACAGCCCCCACAGAGCAGGCTTGTCTTCGTTTAGCGGTCATAAAGTGTCCTGCAATGGTTA
Source organism: Pachyuromys duprasi (assembly GCA_028658305.1). Lineage (NCBI taxonomy): Eukaryota > Metazoa > Chordata > Mammalia > Rodentia > Muridae > Pachyuromys > Pachyuromys duprasi. The sequence goes on from CM053749.1 coordinate 5,969,551, forward strand.
AATACTCCTGTACTTTGTGTGTGAGAAAAGCTGAGACTCTAGCCAGAGAGTCCACTCAGCACAGCCATTCCCTCTGGACAAGGTGCTGTCTGATTTGCATTTGTTTTTGTTGTTGTTTGTTTTGCTTTGTTTTTTAAGCCTGAGATATCTTCCCTGGGGTCAGGAAGATGCTTCAGATCACAGGTAAAGAACAGACAAGAGTGAGCCAGGAACTCAAGACAAAGACAAGGAATTCTTTTCCTGTGCTGGCAGTTCCATGTTTTCCTTGGCAGAGCTTTGTGGCCCTCTGTATTCTTTCTATTGCAATCAGGATGCAGATCAACTCACCTATTTTGTTCCTTAGAAATGTGCTGATAGAAATGAAGAAAAATTAGAATATGGGGCGTTTTGTGACCTGTACTTGTCAGATTATTTATGGTAAAGAAATGTGTGTGTGTGTTTTTAAGGTTGTTTTTGGATGATATTATTATAAATGGCAAATCACAATGATTAGAAAAATGCAGTGTGCAAAGCCAACTCTCCGGAAACCAAGCTTCATGACTTACGTACAAGAGCCATGAAGTTATGAAGATGCCGCTGTAGCCATAAGGTGAGCCTCATGCTGGCTGGTCAGGATCGGGCAACTTCTGCCAATCAGCGTTTGTTCGTGGCACACCTTACAGGGCACTTTGCTGTGTAAATTTTCTACTCTCTTTTGTACCTTGGTTTGATCTCTCTTAACTGAACCTTCTTAATGTATGCATGTTCCATGTTCCTCTGTGTGTGCAAGTATATGTTGTATGTGCAAGCTTGTATATACATTCCTATGTGTGTGTATATGTGTGTGCATTCCTCTCTCTTTCTCTCTCTGTGTTTGTGAGTGTATGTAGAAGGCAACAGACAAACTTATGCTCATTACATAGATGTTAGATTTTTTTTTTTCTTTTGAGATGTGGTCTTACTGTTCTGGAACTTGAAGAGCTGGCTCAGCTGGTCCACCAGTGTTCTGTCTGTCTCTACCTCCTAAGCACTGAAATTACAGGTGTGATCCTCTGTGCTTGACTCATGTTATGTGTACGCTAGGAACTGAACTGCTGTCCTTCGTCTTGTGCATCAGACAGTTGACCCAATAAGCCATCTCCTCAGTTCTTCAGTGGAACCTTCCTAGTGTCAAGGATGGGGTCTACACACAGTCATTTCAGAGAGCACTTTACTGTAGTTAAGAAAATAAAACAGCACTTCCCTAATACTAAGAGGAAATAACCAACTTAAAACTAGAAGACAACACACCTATGGGAATGACCTATGTCAGGAGCTATGTGGCTTTGGGATCTTTAGGGAAAATTAACTTGGGGGTGTGTTTTGTTTAGCCAGTTTGAAATGTAAAGATAATTGAAAATATTATCCATTGCTACTTATCATGAAATAAGCATTCTAACAAATCTTTGTCCCCTGAAAGGCCTGTCACTATGGCAGTGGGGCAGATAGGAATATAGATACCAGACAGAAAAATATAAAAACAGGGTACACAGCTGAATCAGAATCTCAACTAAGAAATGCATCATCTTTATAAATATGGTCCAGATAGTTCATGGAAGTATCACATATAATATCAAAGATATATTTATGTTTAAAACAATAAAAAATGTGGTATATTTACTGAAATTCAAGTTTACCAGACAGTCTGTATTTTATCTGGTAATTCCACATAGCAGTCCTTTAGTCTGAATTTCTGTCAATCTGGCTTTTCCCCTCTGGGTTAAAAATCAACCCAACCAAATTAAATCTAACCATATTGATCAAACCTGTTTAGCTATTGGCAACCAGAAGCTGAAAACTCAATAAAAAAATGCCGACATTTCTTTGAGAAAACTGTTTCCCACATGCCAGAACATCCTGTCATCTCTACTGTCTTTTTCTTCCTCTTCCTTTTGCTCTTCCTCCGTTTTCTCTTTATCCTCATCTGCTTCCTCTTCCTTTACTTCCTCTTTCTCCTCCTCTGCTTCCTCTCCTCTGCTTCCTCTTCCTCCTCTACTTCCTCTTCCCCTCCTCTTCCTCCTTTCTTTGGTTACTCCTTTACTTAATAAATGTGTATTAAATCTCATGAACTATTCTGCATAAAAAATAAAGTGAATAAAGTAGTTGCTTTCCTGTCTGTGGAGAGATGCTTTAACAAGAACAGCAGCAAACAATGTGCTTAAGTCATGCAGCCATACAGCAGGACTGAATTAACCACGGTAGTCTGGAATATTACTTGGTAACAGTCTTCAGCAGTCTAACACTACAGAAATTTTATTTTATGCATTTGTTTGTGGGAGGCAGTGCCTTGACGCATGTGTGGAAGTTATAGCTCATAGGATGTGGGTCTCACCTTCTAAACAGTGTGGGTCTGGTACTGAACTCAGGTTGTCAGGGATGGCAGCAAAGACCCACTGAACCATCTCGCCTGTTAGCAGCTTGGTCAGAGGTTCTTCTGGGCAGTTTTGTAGAGTTGCTGTCCTCAGCCGTCCAGGATGTGTCCTTCTTATCACCCTGGCTGATACTTCCACCAGGGAACAGGCAGCAGACACTGGCAGCTTGGGCACTTGGCTTCCTATGTAACCATTCATTGCTCAGCAGACGGAGCTGCATTCAGCAGTGCAGGGAAGCTCAAGCCTTGTTAACTAGAGTGACAAGCAGAACCAGGTGTGCAGCAAGGAGAACTGGGTGGGCACTCAGTGTGATGAAAAGGTAGGTAGACAGACACTATTAGAGGAGAAGGCATTCCACAAGAATAACAAAAGTGAAATATGCACGAGCTTTCAGGGATGCTCTTCTCTTAAAACTGTGATAAAATCAGCATTGCAGGGAAAGTTTGATCAGATAGGAGAAGTAGTTGACAGTGTATTTCAACTTTGTTCTTAGATATGAAAAATAAAAAAAGAAGTCATTTGTGAATGTCTGAAGTTTGGCAGATATGGAGTTATGATGTCTACTTAAGGACCAGCTGGATAATATTTAGGTCAGTGTTCTGGGTTATTTAGTCAGAGCCTTGTTGCAGTTAATAATGTTCATTGGTGGGAGGTGGCTCAACAGTTAAGTGCATGGCTACTCTTGCAGAGGACCCAGGTTCAGTTCCCATCACTCACATGGTCACTCACAAACACTTAAAACACTTAAAACTCCAATTCCAGGGAATCTGCTGCCCTCTTTTGGCCTCTTTGGGCCCTGCACAAATAATGTACACAATCCACTTGTCAACACACACACACATACACACACACCTGTAAAAATAAAATAAACAAATCATTATAAATAAAAGAATAACAGCATCGTGAATGTCCTTCTTGATGACAGGTTAGTGCCTTCCTATGCCTTGACTTTGTTTTCTCTGTTTGCTGTTCCTGTCATTTCCCTTGGGTCAAGTGTGTGTATTCATTACCTTTCTTATTGCTTTGACAAAACAGCTGAACAACAACAACAAAAAATTAAGTAAAGAAGGTTTTCTTTTGGATATGGATTTGAGAGTACAATCCACCATGGGAGGGGTAGGCACAGCAGCAAGAGTGTGAGGCAGCCAGGTAGTCAGGAAGGAGAGAGAGGGAGACACACACACACACACAAACACAGAGAATGAATATGCTCCTGTTTAACTGTACTGGCGTAGTCACGCTTTGTACTTCCATGAACCTAATCAGCAAATTCTGACACAGACCTACCCAGAGCTGTTTCCTCAGTGACTCTAAATCCTGTCAGATTGGCAATGAAGTTTAGCCATCCCAGTCCATAAAATTGGCCACCAGAGAACCCAGATTTTCCTTAGGTAGATAGGTTGGAGACAAACCACGGACATTTCTTTGCTCCTCTGACATTCTTTTTAGTTGCATCACTACTTCACCTGCGTGTGGTGTGTGGGCAGTAGCTGTCCCTCTTTAACGCTTTTTTTAGTGGGGCCCTCTCATGCCAGGCTGAACATCTCATGAACCAGGGAACATCCATGCTCTCTGATGCCCTTTGCTCCCCTGGGATTTTTTTAGTTAGTTGGCTGCCAGAGCACAGCAGACTTCTGATCTGGAGAGTGACTCAAATCAGTTAGTTGCCTCTTACATTCTCTTCTCCATTTAAATGGAAAGTCGTATTTTCTCATCAACGCACAAATGCTACAAATATTCTGATAAGAGTAACTCGCCTCCGGAATGGCCACAGCCTATTGATGTGTCTAAGAGATGTGTGTAAGTGACAACATGGGTTTTGCAATCCTTATGAACCCACTTTGCATTACTTAAGGAAAGCCTTAAATGTGCAATGAGTATTCCGAGGTCCAGTACATTACAATAATCAAATGCAATAGAACAGCATTTTGGAATGTAGCAATTTGTGTAGAAATTGCTGATAGCATCCACTCCTGCTGAGAACCCTAATATAAGTGGCCTATTGCTTTGACTGGGGAGTTATTTATTTAGTCTTTTGTTTGTACATAAGATAATGTTTCCTTCAGGGAATCTTCAGAACCAGTTGTTCACAGGACAATACCAATGTCCTTGGCAAGAACTGGTCTTTGAAGCTGCTCATGCCAGTCTGAAGGTGCTCAGTGGGTCACGTGGGACGACTGTGTCCTCCAGCAGAAGATGCCTGCCTCTCAGGTGGGAAGATTTGGATGGAATTCCTCTGCATCACTCACTGTTAGCAGCTCAGCCATCTAGGCCAAGCCCTTAACAAGTAGTTTAGTGACTTTTCTTGTTGCTGCAACAAAGAGCTGACGAAACACAACTCAAAGAAGGCTGGATTGATTTTGCGCTCAGTCTGAGGGTACAGGGTCCATCACGGCAGGGCAGGTGCCAGGTGGGGAGAAGGAGGACAAGAGTCACATTGTGTCCACGGTGGGAAGCAGAGAGAGGTAGGCGTGGTGCTCAGCTTACTTTCTCCTTTTCATTCATTCCAGGAGGCCAGCTACTGGCTTGGTGACACCCATCTTTAGGTTGGGTTTTTCTACCTCAACTAACCTAATCTTGAGGATCCCTTACAGAAATGTCCAGAGCTTCATAATCTCCTATGTGATTCTAGGTCCTGTCAAGTTGACACCATTAACCACCATACCAGGCTGACTTAGCTAAAGATTTCCTCTCTAGCCTCATCTTTACCCCCTGCTGGCTTCATAGTTCCCTCTGGGCTGTGGCTAACACACTATTGCTGTCTGGTTCTTCTGGATGGCTTGCTTTCCTCCAGATGCAGCCTGGCATCTAATGGAACATATATGACGTGTTAAAGGTATCCCAAAAATGTCAGGTGATTATCAGCTGGTACTCATATGATCTATAAGAAGTGGACAGCAGCATTTGTTGAATGAAGAAACTGTGGCACAAGGAGACAGCAGGGGAGGAGGCGGGCCTGGAGGCGGACTGGCTGCCAGTCAAGCATTTGAACACTAAACGCTCAATAGCACCAAAAATCCAGGACTTACTTCACACCCTAGCTCTGACCTCAAGGCTCCTTTGAAGAGAACATTTTCTTAATGATTCTTTTCAAGTGAAATCCCAGTGATTGTTTCTGTGTGCTTTAAGTTTCCTCACAAAACCAAGTAGCTTCTGGCCTCTGACCTTATTTATTTATTTATTTATTTATTTATTTATTTATTTATTTATTTATTTATTTATTTATTTTTGGCATAGTCTCCTCACTGGGAGCTAGTACTGTGAAAGAAGAACCCGTTTTAGGCCTCTGGGTCTCTGTACACGCTGTGCCCAGGTCAATGTCTGAGTGAAGATGAAGAGTGAAATAGATGACCTGGCAAGGTTGCTTGCCGTCATGGCTGACCACCTGCGTTCAATCCCAGCACAGGAGCCTACCCATTAGAGCAGAGAAAACCAACTCTGGAAGGTCGTGTGCTGGCCTCTACCCACACACATACATGCAACACACAGTAAGTAAGCATGCTTTTCAAATGTTTCTTAAAGAATGAAATACTCTAAAAGTGTGCCATGAGTTGAGGGATGATTGTTCACCGTGTTTAGAGCACAGAGCACATGCTTCGTATCTGACTCTGTGCGCATTCTTAGGGCTATGGAAGATACGGCCTGCTGTTCTGAGCTTAGAAGGTCATTGGAGAACTGCAGGCTATACCTTGGGACATGAGGGTTTAGGGAAAGCTGCTTCCTGGGGCATACCCATGCTGACAGGAGAAAGATGAGCTGACAGGCACACCAGGTGTGAGTCTGAAGCTCACATTTCCAATGTGATCACAGCTCCATGGGACTCAGAGCAGGACCATGAAGGGTGAAGAGTGGAATTTGCAATCTGGCTCTGAGCAGAAGGAAATGACCGATGAGATCTCCAGAGTCTTGACAAGTTCTTTAGATTCTGGACTTCACTGAGCATGGAGATGTGGCCCAAGGACTTTGCAATTGGAACTCAGCTTTCCAGAGCCCAGCTTTCTGTGCCTGGTTCAGTTAATGTCTTTCACCATTTTATGGCTGGGATAACTGAGGTCCAGAATCTCCCCTTTCTCCATTACACTATCCTCAGGTTTCCTATGCCTGCTCCCCAACCCGAGTTCCTTCCCTCTGATTTTTGTCACCAGGAGGTAGCTCTGTTGGTAGACTGCTTGCCTCGCATGCTCAGGGTGCTGGGTTCAACCGCCATTGCTTGCAGGAACCTGGCACATTAATCCATGCCTGCAATCTCAGCACTGGGGAATTGAAGGCAGGAAGATCAAAAGTTGAAAGTCATTCTGTTACATATCAAGTTCAAGAGCAGCCTAGGGTACCTAAGACCCTGTCTTCAAAAAAAAAAAGGAAAGGAAAGGAAAAAGAGAGAAAAGAGAGAGACTGAGGGAGGAAGGGAGGAAAGCACAAAACCGATTTCCCTCTATCCTTTTCTTTCTCTCTGCTGGTCCACAGATTTCAGAACTCAGCCTTCCAGAGCCCAGGCTGTTACCCCAGAAGCGGCCTGACTTACACAGGGACAGCACCTTGTGCGTTGCACTTCCGCGGCTCTCTGTCCCTGTGAGGAAACTGCCTTTGTACCTGGAGTCTTTCATCTGAAAGGACGGCTGGAGTGCTCAGCCTTCTTGGGGGAGTGGAGAGGCACAGGAGCTGGCTGCCCACGCTCCGGGCATGCGTGAGCACTCCCAGCAAAACACAGCTGGCACAGCTAATTTTAGCCTCGCCGCCGCCTTGCAGAGAGACCCTTTAAGGAAATACATCTTCTGGAAACAATCTGTATTATAATGTAGCAGCTGATAGACTTGTCAGAATATTATTACTGGTGGGGGGGGGATACTCTGACAAGTAATTTTGAGTTTTTGTTCAGTGTGTTTTTTGCAATATTATAAAGCCACGAGAGGAGAGAGATGTTTTATTCTCCAATAAGCCAATAAAGCTAAGGGTCATTTTGATTTTATTTTTGATAGATGGATAAAGCCACGAAGCAATTATTTCTGATAGTTAAGCCCACCCCCTTGTTGAGATAGATGGGGCTTGGCTTCCCCACAGAAGTGGCCAACTAAGAACTTGCACTTTTTCTCCTCTTTTGAGCATCCCCGGTGTCCTCTAGAAGGCAACAAACAAACAACACCAACAAAAAACAAACAAACAAAAAAACCCAGGTCGGTTTCATCGGTTCATCTTCAAGTCCTGGGCTAATCTGGATTTTAATGTGTTAACAGATTTTTTAAAAAAGCCTTGAATACACTTTTTTCCCCATGTAACTAGAAAGGTTGGCATTTGTGTGTGAATATACGCGCTCGCGCATAAACACACACACACACACACACACACACACACACACACACACACTTTCTCCTTCCCCATGCTCCCCTGGCAGGGTCTGTTTTGCTCAGCGATGCCATGCCTCAGCTCTGGGAACTTGGCGACTGAAGAGGAGAAGGCAGCTTGGGAGCCCCAGCCCGTGCAGGGCAGGGAGGGCTGGGCCATGCCCCACCCAGGTTCTGCACAGGCAGGCTGGGGTTCGGTTCCACCCGCGGCTCCGCTGCAGACGCCCGCTCGCTCTGCTCTTCCAGACAGCTAGCGGAGGGGCGGCAGCAGCCTGTTTCTTTCTTTCTTCCTGTTTCTTCTTCTCTTCTTCCCCCCCTTGGAGGAAATACTGCAGCCTTCTGGACTGCGTGCGCGGCTCCCTGGAGAGACTCTCTCGGTTCCACCCACTGGCTGGAAGGAGGGGAAGTGAATGAGAGGGGCAAGGCCAGCCGGAACACACCATGTCACTCTGGGAACCAGACAGCAGCAACTAAGCCTGCACGGGTTTCTTTTTCTTTTTCTTTATTTTTTTCTTTTTCTTTTTCTTTTTCTTTTTTCCCCCCAGTTTTTTTTTCCTTTCCTTTCTTTTTCTTTTTGCTCATTGTTTCTTTTTCCTTTCATTTAAATTTCTTTTTCCGTGGTGGGAGAGAGACACGAGAGACAGAAAGCTCTACTGCAAGGATTCCGAGTTGTGCTAAAGGATTTTTTTTCTTCTTCTTCTTCTTTTTTTTTTTTTCTCCTTCTTCGCCTTTACAAGCGCCTGCGATTGACACCACTAGAGACAGGCTGGTTACGGAGCAAACTGCTTCATCCGGACTGGACCGGGCTGCTGGGAGGAACCAGGCAAGAACTGGGGACGCTGTCTGGGGGTTTCTCAACGGATCTCAGCACCCATCTGTTTTTTTTTCCTTCCCCCCTCTCTTTTCTTTTGGTTCTTTTGTTTTGCTTTGCTTTGGTTTTTGGTTGTTTTAAATTCCTTACGTTGTTGGGACTAGTGAGTGGTGGAGTCTTCAGCAGTCCTCCCCAGACTGCCGGGGACCGTGGATTAAGAGAAAGAAGCTCGCCTGGGGCATCGCATACCCTGTTATTCAGTTTCCTGCCTCGGAGATAAAGATCCCAGCTACATGGGCAAACGCCTGGATCAGCCACAAATGTACCCCCAGTACACGTACTACTGTCCTCAGTACCTACAAACCAAGGTATGGCTGGACCCGCGGGCTTTGGAAGGCAGAGTGGTATCTGGCGCACCTCAGGGGCAGGGCAAGTGGACCCTTCTCTCGCCCTCGGCCCAGCCCCTCTGCGAACCTCTTTCAAATTACTAACAGTGCGAATGGAGTTAACAAGGCAGAGGAGGAAGGGAGAGGAAAGCCGGAGTGTAGCTTTCCCTTTAAAGACCGGGCACTTTCAATGGAGTGTTCTTTTGTTATTTAGCTGCAGAAATGCTGGTGAGGTGGTTAAAGTCTTTTGCAGGTGAGCGGGGATTTTTAGAAAGGAGGTCCGGGCAGACGTTCTCAGGGAAGAGAGTATGATTTCAGGAGCTCTTCTAGCGAGCTGTTCTTTGTGTGTGAATCTCAAAGATTTCGGTAGCCCCCTACCCCCCCCCCCGCTTCTTCTCCCCTTCCTTACAGAAAACGCTCCAGGGTGGGGGCCACTTAAACTTTTCATGGCCTAGTGCAGCATGAAAGAAGGGCTTGGGAGCTTTCAGAGTTTGTGTTTTCGGTCTGGCTATCTTCATTTTATGTGAGATTCCTGACTATGGGCTAACAGAACTAGAAGCTCCGGGTCTTTACTTTTAGACAGTCCCCCATCCCCACCCCCTCACCCGCCCTCAGGAAGTCTGGGTCTGAGAAAGGCATGGAATGTAACTGATAATAATTGGACTTGAATTGGTTAAAGACTTTGGGCTTTGTGTGAGCCTGTGCTTAAGTGATCATTAGGGGCCAGAGGCAAGCCTACAAAACTGAGCAGGGGGCAGTGCCCACCCCGAACTTTTATCCTGCAGTTAAGACATGAAAGGACTGTTAGGTGAGAAATCAGTGCTCCAATCTGTCAATTCGATTGGACTTGATATGGGGAGGGGGTTACAATGTTTGTGCAAGAATCACCTCAAGTACATGGACCGTCTGATCTCGTACTGCATTAACCAGATCGCTCAATCTTCTTAGTAACTCCACATGGAAGAGCAAGCAAGGCTTGACTGAGTAAGATGTGCTGTCACTGGGCTCCCTGGCATGCTCAGGGTCTGGTGATTCCAGCCGAGGTTATCTCTCATTTATCCCGTTCATCAGACAATGCCATTTGATAACCGAAGTGGACAACAGCCTCTCAGGGCTGCATTAAAAGCTGCTGTTTCTTTTTCCACCCCCCCCCCCATTGCTCCTGTGCTCTTCCCTTCCCTTCCAAGGTCGACTCACACGTTGGTTGCCTTTTGCCTTTGTGCCCACTTAGTTTGGGCTGCCACTGCTTAAATAGACCAGCCCCTCTGCCTGGTGCCCTGAGCGTTAACTCTTCGGGCGACTTGGTAGAGGATGCTGCCTGGTGATTTCTTTAAAGAAATGGTGGGCCAAGTTTAAAGAAGAAAAGAAAAATTCACAGTCGCTTTTCTCCCCCAAAGAAACAAAAACAATAAGCTCAAGGGTTGCCTGAAAAAAATCAAACATTCCAAACCTTTTACTCATTTGGCTAAATTTTTCCAAATGTTTCCCAAATCCTGCTTTGTGCTGCTTCTGGTTTTCTAGTGGTGTGTACAACCACAAGAGAAACTTTTGATTGAAGTGAGTGAAATAGTTGGAGGTTTTGTTTTGTTTTTCTCCAAGATTGCTTTTAACCTATTACCAGAGGGAAATAATGAATACTGTGTAGAGTTAAAGATACAGGGTACTGGGTGAGCCATGCTTGGAGAGGGAGGGACGGCAGGAGGGAGAGAGGGAGGGAAAGAGACAGAGACAGGGAGGGCAATGGGATGAAGAAAGAATGCAGTAGTGATGAGAAGTGTGAAGCCTGAGGAAAACAGAGGAGGGTTTTTTCAAATCTGTTGGGGTCCTGTGTGACTTTCGGGCCCTGTGGCCCCTGGCAGTGTCTTTGAGCCTTCTCACTTCCAAGCCAGCCCAAACCATCAGAGTCTGGGCATTTTTTAAGAAGTTAGCTCCACGAGGCATCCTAAACTGATGTTGGGGTGATCACATCAGAACCAGGAAGAGATGTAGGGTCAGCTGCTTAGGCTCTCATGACAGCTCTTGTTGATCATCATTATGTTGTAGAATTTCAGCATGGCAGCGTAATTGTCAGAGATGGTTCCAGGGCCTCTGGAACTGCAGGCACCAGTGACATCCCAGGAAGCTGAAGATGGGAAATGTTGGATTTGGATGAAGTATTGGTGTGTAGTTTTCTATCTGAGCATGTGGGGACTTTCTGAGGGAGTTAATCCAATACAAGGAAGCATTGCCAGAGGCATGGAGGGCAGTAGAGCACGGTTCCTGCATGACCTTTGCCCTTTCCACACATGCCTACCTCAGAATAGAAATCACAGTCAGTTAAAAGGAGGGGTGTGTGTTTATATCGATTTGATGAGCCTAGTTAGAGTCCACAGAAATCCACTGTTCTAGCATTGCTGTCTAGTTGCAACTCAAGTTTACCATCACAGCTAACGAAAACCATGCTTACATATAAAGAATTTGTACATTTGATAAAAATAAAATCCTATGGTTGGTCAAAATCACATCCCAGGGATATCAGACCTAAAGTCAAGTGGTTTTCCTTCCTAAATATCAGACCCAAAGTCAAGAGGTTTCTGTGTGTGAAAGAGAGAGACAGAGACAGAGACACAGAGGCAGAGACAGAGAGAGAAAGGGGGAGAGAGAAAATAAGGGATTTTCAGGATTTTTAAAGCGTTAAAACAATGTTTAGTATACTTTTCAGAAAACATAAAGCAAACAAAAACAAAACCTTGGGCTCTGCTGTGTATTCAAATAGCAAAATGCTAGACATAACTTCTGACATCTTGTATGAAAATAACATGGAATTAATTTTCTAAAAATCAAGGCACAGGTCTTGCATGCCCTCGAACACATATTGAGGCTTGAGGAGGTGGTGGCATTTTCCAGCTTTCTTTCCTCTCATTTCCCAGTGAGAATCTAACTTTCTACTTTGCTTAATAAAACAAAAATAGAAATTGGCTATTTCTGTTTCATCTCCTAGAATAATTTTCCAGAGGCTTAACATGTTTTACAGGAAACAAAACATACTTGTAGCCTAAATAATATATTAACTAGTAAATGGCAAAAACTGCATGAAATACCATGTATTTGAATGACATGAACACTTGTCTGTAGCTATGATTTGTAGCAATGCTGCTGTGCTGTGCTCATCTCTAAATGTTCTGTCTCTCTATATTTGGGGGCTGAGATTTTATTTTTTCTTACTAGAGAAAACAGTCTCAAGGAGGGGCATTGCTTTCGCTCACAGCAGAATGTAAAACCTTAATGACATGCTATAATATTTAAGCAAGTGATGTGACTTGCTTTTTAAAAGATTTCCATAGCGAACTGCTGCTTGGAAGTGTACAGAGACCAATCCACAGTTCCAGAGAAGTCTGAAAATAGTGCATTATCTTACAGGCAAAATACAAAGTGGCATTTGACCCTTGCAACCCCATGTTTTTCAAGAATTCAGAAAATCCACTGTTGGCTGGGTTCTGAGACTCCAGGTATATTTTACTGTGAATCTGAGGCACTTTGGGTAAGGGTGTTTCTTAACAACAAAGATGATGGCGGTAAAACACTACACAGACAACAAACTAGTTAAAAGAAGAAAGCTAGGGAACTGTGCTATGTTTGCTCACTGCTCAGTGAACTGGTATTCCTGGATCCTGAGGTTGAGAAATGACTATTTCTCTCTTATGTGATATTTGGAAAACTTTAGTCATGGTCCTCAAACTTCAGCAAGAGCCCCCAGCAGGTGTCTCCTTCCTGGCTTTTATGTAACCATCCAGGCCTACAGGCTTCCGCTACTGGCCCAGGGATCAAGACTCTGCTCTCTTCCCTGGCCATTTGGTTCCTCCCCCCCGCCCCCCAGAAAATCTTGAAGGAGGGGTTCACACCAATAGGGTTCCCTTGGCAGCTGGTACTTAGATGATATTTGGAGCTTTTCCTGATCAGAAACGGGTCTCACCCCCTTTGTGCTGACTTCAGCTTCCACCACCACCATTTGCAGCCCAGCCGGTGCCTCCCATTAAGAGCCTAGCTGGGTCAATATTGGCTGTGTCACAGGAAGAGAACATTCTTGAAAATAGGAGGGATGAGGAGTGGGCAAAGAAAAGGGGCTTCTAGAGGATACTTTTAAAACTGTGGACACTCAAATTCTTCAAAAGCATCATCACCCCTCACATTGTCCTCATGCAGGCCCTGGAACGCAATCCTTTGGGAGGGAGGGAGGCTGGGGTTTCTTAGTGCTTCCTGCCTGGGCTTTGCACTGATAGCTAGTCTTGATAACCCGCCAGTTCTTTGAAATCAGCCCTGAAAACTCCCAAGTTCTATTTTCCTTTGAAAGCTTGAAACATACAACACTGGTTTTCTATTGAAAACAAACAAACAACAATAACAACAACAAACATGCAACCATGGAGTATTTAGATACAATTCCAAATATTTTCCTTTGCTTGTTGGGGTAGAGATGCAGGGTATGATGAGAATGTGATAAATCTTGTTTGCTTTATTTTCAATTGTGCAGAATTTTAATTTGTTTTAAATATGAGAGAAAAATAGCTACAAGGAATTACTGTCTGCATTTAGTTCTTCACTTCTGCGGATCTTTAGGCTCAGAGGGGGTGGGCACAGCCTGGTGCGGTTTTGCTGTCTTGTTAGAATGTGGTTTTATCTCCTTACAATGTCTTCTTAAACAGGGGTCAGATTGTTCAGAAACTTATTTTCTCTGGAATCAGAACTTAAAGAAAGCACCATCTACATTTCTTTAATGGTACTTCCTGAAACAGTTTCCTTTCATTTTCTCCCCATTTATAAAATAAATAACAGAATTATACAATAGACGATCTTTTTACATACGGGAATAAGCTCTGTTTGGGAGCTGGGGACAGGGCATTTTGCAGGGAGGAACACAAAAGAGGGAAAAGGAGGGTGCAAGTTCATCCCAGGTCTTTTTGGCTTCACGAATTCTGGATGGCTTATCTTTGCACTACTGTGATTTTGCACAAATCCCCTTTGACATTACCAGTCTTTTGTGGGGAGAGGGATTCACCCATGATGGTGTCCCTGCCACATTCGAAGAACATCTATCTTTTCTTGGAAAAGAAACTTTTTTTTTTTTGGTGTCAAACTTTTTACTCAGGGTAAATGATGGGCGTTTGTCCACAATTGGCTTCAAGTACTACATTGAAATTGTTTTGTAACAGTCTCACACACCACAGCTGTATGTGATTAACGAGTGTAATAGCCAAAGCATGTGAGAAGAGACGTTTTTTATGCTATAGCTCTTGCAAATGGAGAGTGCAGATGGGGCTGAGGGAAGAGCAGCAGGGAGTGAGTCCGTGTTTGTGGTGACGTGCCTTCGGGATGCGCCTTACTAGTTTTTGCAGTAGTGGGAAAACTTTGAACTGTTTTGGCTGTGCTTTTAAGAAAACATATTTTCTGTAAATGGAACAGATGAATACCAACAATTGTTTAAAAAATATGCATGCGTAAGCCCTAGTGAGGTACATTTAATTAGAAGACACACACCTACTTAATGGGGCCAACAGACATGCAGAAGCAAATCTCAAAATGACTCTCAAGACACAAATTCAAAAGCAAATTTCAGATTTTTTTCCTGATATTATAAGTAATATTTTCATATCTCACTTTTAAAATTTTTTGGATACTTTGATCTTTGGAATTCTTGTTAGAAAATCTTCAGCACACTTTTAAAGAAAATACTGGCATATTATAAGGTTCCACACTTTAGAGATAACAAAATGAGAACCAGTGTATTTGTTTGGAAGGATAATGGGAAATAAAATGAATGGCTACCTAGGACTATGGTGTCCTTATCAATGGCGTTAAACGTTATAAAGTGATATCGAAGGCCAAGTGCTTTGCCTCTGCTTCTGTAGAAGCACTGTTGTAGTTAAGTGTCTGGATTCTGTGGGTTCCTCATGGTATTTGGGGTGATGTTAATTCCCCAGAGATCACACGTCTGTAGGATTAATAATACTAACTCACCAGGATGGGGAGATGGCTCAGTGAGTAAAGCACTTGCTGAGGATCCATGTTCAGATCCCCAGCACCCACAGGAAGGCCAGCTGCAGGACCAAGTGTCTGTAACCCCCATGTTCCTGACAAACAGGCAACAACTGGACATAGGAGACCTCAGGAGCTTGCAGCCCAGCCAGCTTCATCAGTGCTGTGAGGAGATCCAATCTCAAAAGAGGTAGAAGGTGGGGATGGGAATACAGGGATGTCTTCTGACCTCACAGTCACACCTACAGACTCATGAGTGAAACATACACACACACAAATAATAATAACGAACCTATCTATAATACACAATAATTAATACACACTAAACTATAATAAATAAATGTAAGATGATTGTTAGTGGCTGTCTTCAGGGCCTTGAAAGTGTCTATCAGTTTCAGATTTTAGATTTTAGGCATTCGAAAAAGAAGGAAAAAGAAGAGGAGTGGTCAGACGTGAGCTTTCTTTTAAATTTTCTTTCAAATTGATATCAGCAGAGAATTTGTACACACTGGTATTTTTAAATTTTCCATCCATGTTTATTGCTCATTAAATACATGCTATTTAGAATCAGATATATTAATATAGCTTTGCACTTTGATATTTCAGTCTTGTATACATACCAGGTGTGAAGAGGATAGATGTAAATGTGATATAGGTTCTTTTTTCATTTGGGCATTCTCTGGTTTACCTGCGGGGGCATTGGTTTGTTGATCAGCTTCATTCTCCCTGACCCCTGCCCGCTTTAAGATTTGGGAATCCTCTCTGGAGACAGCTGGGTCCTCTTTGGTGTTCTGTTGGCATTGAGAGGTGACCTGTACTTGGTGCTTTTCATGAATTTTTGTTTGGTTCTTTGATGCTTTCTATTGAACAAATGCTGCTTTGTGGACTCCGGGACTTTGACAAATGTAGCTGTGCCCTTCACATCTGAATCCCAAACACTGAGAGGAACACATCCATCACTTGGGAGTGGGTGGGGAAGGGTGGGACCAAACGACAGGCATCATTTAATCATTGTTATGGCAGGTTTTTCTATGGTACTTAAAGTTTTCTCTTCTGAGTGAGTTCAGTTGGTGTTTATCCAAAACTCAGCAGTAAGCGTGATGCCTTCCATTCCCATTGCTGCCTGGGGGTGGTGGGGATCACATATCTATGTACAAGTTTGGAAAGAAAGCTGGACCGCCAGTGAAAATACTAAATGTTCTTCATTCATAAATAGATGTGGGAGCTAAAGTGAATGCAGAAACAACCATTGGTAGATGAAATTATATTTTGAATGGGGTTTGCAAAATGTGCAAGTTCTTGAGTCTAAGAGGAGCAGCCTTGGAAATGAGGACAAAATACTATAGTATTTACTTAGAGCTTGGTACTTTCGGGGGAAAACAGTAACCCCTAAAGATACATCAACTCAAAGTTGTCCTTTGACCTTCCTCCATTCAGGTGTGCACACACCTGTACTTGTACATACAAACCAATTAGACACACAGCAATTATGAAATCTATAAAAAGAATTTGAGGCTTCCCTTATAGTTTGACTGTTAATGATCCTTGGCTTATCTTTTGCTGATTATTTGCACACTGGAGATAGATCATTTATAGAGTTCAGTAAGGGTTCTTGAGATGCCATATTCCTTCCTTTCTTTTATCATTTTTTTCAAGACAGGGTTTCTTTGTGTAGCCTTTGCTGACCTGGTCTCACTTTGTAGACTAGGCTGGCCTCTAACTCACAGAGATCTGCCTGCCTCTGCCTCCCTGAGTGTGGGATTACAGGCGTGTGCCACCATGGCCAGCTGATCTTCCTCTTTTAAAAAGATGTATCTGTTTTTATTTGTGTGAATATGTGTTACTATGAGTGAGTCTGCATGTAGTACATGCATTCATAAAGAAGAGGTGAAAGATCACCAGAACTGGAGTTACAGACGGTTGTGAGCTGACATGTGGATTCTGGGGACTGAAACTAGGTCCTCTGCAAGAGAACTCAGTGCTCTCAATTCCTGAGCTATCTCCAGCTCCCATCTTACCATTTATTTTATATTGACAATCTGCAGTCTACTTGACTGAATCCGTTTTACTGACTGAGGACAATTCAGCTAGGAAGAAATGTGAAACATAATGGTAGCAGAATGATTTTTTTTAAAAACCAGATGAAACATTTTAAGTGATTTTTCTCATGTAGATATGTCATATTTGATGGTATTGGTGATGAAACTCTCACGTTGTTTCTTTAAAATTATTCAGCACACAAGTAGACAATAGTATTCTGAATGTGACTTAAAGCCAATATGTTTAAATTTGAACAAATTCCCTTTTCAATGATTACATAGTTTTGAGTAGATGAATTTGAAGGAGTGGGTATGAAGTTTGGGCTGGTTTGGGAGCACATCATTTTCAGACAATCTAGTTTATCACCATATTTATTTAAAACATCAAAAGATAAGTTTTCTAGGAAACTAGTCCTTACAAATCCCCATATGATACACTTGTTAATTTTTATATCTAACTTCTTCTTTAGAATGAGGAAAATAAACGTCTTTTGATTTGAAGCTTTTTATGTTGAATATTGTGGCAACTCCACTGTTGATTTTGTTCAAGACTTTTGGCCCATTGTGTATTTTTCTGCTGCTAGGTACCCCAGTTCCTGCTTCCCTCTTAGCTTTAGAATATTTCATGTTTAATATTAACTATGAAATTCTGAGAAGAACATTCTAAGAATATTCCCTCAGCATTGACTGAGGTTTTGATCCTTTTATCTCCTAAATACTTTGACCTCAAACAGACGCAACTGGTTTATGTATTCTTGTGAATCTGAGGCTCCCCCTTTTGAATACAGTAGTCTTGTAAAGAAAAAAAAAAGAAGTTTGCTGCAAATTGTTTTGGGGCTCCAAGATTAGCAGACTAAGTGGAACAATAAATAGAATGCACCAAAGTTTTATGTTTGCTTTACAGTACCATTTCAGGAGTTTAGGAAAGTTGTGTGTTTGTGTATGTGTGAAAGAGAGAGAGAGAATATTTTTATGGATGGCCTTGGCTTCCATATGTTGTGGCCATTGGGCTTTCAAGAGATCTGTGTATGGGACACACCTGGTGAAAGGCTACAACATATTGGAAAATGCCATTGGCAGTCTTTGGCTGGCCAATCTTGAAAGTGGGCCCATTGGATTGACCTGTGGTGGTAAGAAACACCTGGAAGATTCAGGCCTCAGTGCCAGGTTCACTAAATTTATTGTGTGATACTTTTGGTATTGGGTGATTTTTCTAGATTCTTCTCAAAATAGAGTTCTGCTTTGTTTTTTCACATGTCAGAATTGCTAGTTGCTTCTGTTCCAACAGTTTCCATGGTTTCTTCACCTTGGGGGAGGTTCTCTTGGCATGCTAGAGAACATGTGTGCCCATGTTTCAACATTTTAACAAGAGCCATTGCTGCTCTCAAAGAGCGGTCACTGCAGCCTGGAGAACCTGACTCTATGCTATCTCTGCAATGCCAAGAATCGTACTCTCTTCTGTTCCTTACAGACCTTTTTTAAGCAATAGGGGGAGGGTCTTGTTCTATACCAGCTCATCATCTTCCTGCCTCGGACTCCTGTGTTGGAACAATGGGATTCTAGTTACACAGCACCTTGCCCACCTGATTTTTATCATCTCTCTCAGTGTGGTGAAATTATTGAAACCTCATGCAGATGTGACCATTTCCTGCTGTTTTAGTCAGGTAAAGCTTTTCTCCCTTCATTCCTTCCTTTTCCCTACATCTCTCCCCGTTTCTTCCTTTTTCTCTCTTCTTCTTTAATCTTTCCTCTTTTTCATCTTTCTGTCCCCCTCTCATTCTTTCTTCTCTCTCTACCCCATAAATATGCTCACACCTGTATATTTCACTTCTTCTCTTACTGTTAGTGGGAAAGTTCTTCTATAATTATCCCATGTACATTATAGATACTTTTCTCACTGCTGTAGCAGGAAACCTAACCAAAAAATATGTTCAGCTCAGCTCACAGTTGAAGAGGGGGTATAGCCCACCATGTCCTGAAAAGTATGACTCGATTAAGATGGTTGGCCATGTCAGAGGCAGGACTGGAAGAGAAGTCAGAAAGAGAGAATATGAAGGAGAATTAGAGGGATATAGATAGACCAGGGAAGCAAAGGTGGGCTTGCTGAGAAGGCAGGCTCTTGTTCATGGAAGACCCTTCAAGGAAGGCATAGAAATGTGGAGTGAGGGGTAGGTGGGTGTCCAGACAGGATCTACAGGGGAAAGGGGAAGCCCCAGGGGCACTATAGAAAACCCAAGCCTGTGGCTGCTCTCATCCAAGAGAGCATCCCGGAGAACCTGATGATGCTTTCTGTTCCTACAAGGATAAAGCTGTTATTTTCTCTTTCTCTGAAGCTTGTTTTGTTGTCTTGTTTTGCCATTCAGCTCTGTTAGTCGTGGGGAATGAACCTAGCAATCCCCTAGATGATGGCTGACAGCCCCTATTGGGAGAGGAAATGGAGTCTGGCTATAAAATTTCAAGGCCAACTCCAAACTGATCCACTTCCTGTAGTGAGGCCCCGCCTCTTAAAGGTTCCATAAACTTATCAAACAATGCCACCAGCTGGGGACCAAGTTCAAACACAGGAGCCCACAATGGGGACATTTCACTTTCAAACCATGATACCTAATTACCTGGGTTGGATCTTTAACTTAAAAACTATTTATGTTATTATTGTGCATATTTGATTTTGTGTGTGTGTGTGTGTTGGAGTAGGGTGTTATGCCAGGATACACCTCAGAGTGTAACTTTCAAGAATAGGTTCTCTTCTTCCATTCTGGGTTTCCCAGTATCACTCTGGGGCCATCAGGCTTATAGGATAAGTGCTTTCACTTGCTGACCTGTCTTATAGGCTCACAGCTGCTCTTTTAAATAGCTACATTCAGAGCTTCTTCTGTAAGCTCAATGAGTCATCTTTTACAATCTCTTCCATACATAAACTGTGAGCATACCCTCCTAAAACAGTCACTGCCCATGTTAGTGCCGTTAACTTTCTCTAGCTAAATGACGGCAGAAATTGTGAAGGGCAAGGCATTTCTAGGGAGTTGTGGATCAGTTTCCTTCAGCCCATGGGTGGTGCACAGAGGTGCCTCTTACCAAACTGACAGAAACTGATACTTTTCACTCCTGTCACAAGAACATTTTCTCATGCTTTGAGACTGTCAGTGCATCATAAAGGCTACGTATCTGCTCCTGTCCCTCTGTTACTCTTGATAGCATCTTTTCAGAATCCTATTGATTGATTTGCTCTAATTAACCCCTCATGATTTCATAACAGGTATTCATCCTGTGGAGAGCAGCAGTGATCTTCAAGCACTTTGTCATGTGGCTGCCAGTCATGATAAGAGGGGGACAGTTTGACAGCTTTTTCTTCTGGGTTGGCTCATGGGAAGCCAAGCAAGAGGGACCTGGGAAGTTGGAAGGAGAAGAGCATCAAGGCTCTGGCTATTCAAACTTTTCTGGGAGCCGATGTCCATTTTCCTTCCCAAAAGCAGTGGAGAAGAGCCGCTTGAGCAAAGGTGTTGATGAGTAGCAGGGCCATCTCGGGGCAAAATCTGCAATAGGTGGTGGAGTAAGGGACCTGAGGGTTTTGGTGTCTTGTGGGGAGAGCAACAAATGCTGATTTGGACAGCTGTTTTGGTTTGCAATGTACTGCAGAGTTTGGCAATGTCCATTATTCTCCATTGCCATGAGTGTGTGTGTGTGTGTGTGTGTGTGTGTGTGTGTGAGAGAGAGAGAGAGAGAGAGAGAGAGAGAGAGAGAGAGAGAGAGAGAGAGAGAGAGAGAGAGAGAGAGAGAGAGAGAGAGAGAGAGAGTCTGAGGACAATATTACATAGTAGTGCTCAGGTGCCATCCATCATTTTATGTTGTGGTTCTGACAGAGCCTCTCACTGGACCTGGAATTGGCCATGTGGCCAGGGAGCCTCAGCGGTCCTCTATCTCAGTATCTCCAGAACTCTTGTTCTGAGCACCCAGTTCCTTCTTCTGAGATGAACTCAGGTCCTCATGTTTGTATGAGAAGCACTTTGCCACTTGAGCCACCTTCCTGAGACTTCTATCATTCACTCTTGTTGTTGTTTAAAATAATTTTAATTCAATTTTATTTTATGAGCATTGATGTGAGGGTATCAGATCCCCTGGAACTGGAGTTACAGACAGTTATGAGCTGCCATATGGGTGCTAGAAATTGAACTTGGATTCTCGAGAACACCACCAATGCTCTTAACCAGTGAGCCATCTCTTTAGCCCCTGCTCTCGTTTCCATGGCCTCATAACCAGTTCACAAGGAGGACCTGTCTAAAAGTTGTCTTGGGACTTTTGTTTGGGAAAAGAATGTTTTCCGGAATCATTTGAATCAGGTTTGGGTTTTCTTGTTTTGTTTTGTTTGCAATGGGTCTCGGTGTAACTAGGTTCTGTGTATAAATTAGTCATGCAGATCTGTATATGTCTTGGAGTAGAAATGTGAGCAGAGCTGGAAGTGCTGTTTTCTGAACAGATCAGGTTTGGAGAACAAAACTGTGGTGTTAGTTAAAAGGCAGCAAGTCTCTAGGGGCACAAGGGTGACATGTGGAAACTGAGCTACCGGGAGTAATACTTGAAAACAACTGTGTCCTGGGATCCGGTAGTAGCCAGGCCAACCAAGGATCTGTGTGTGATGGTGCCTACTGGGCTCTTGTAGCACAGAATTCCTTAGTGGGTGGAGCCCATCAAGATGGAGGCCGGATCTCACTATGTCCCAGAGAGGCTGGTGGTGATTTTACTGTTTCCACTCTTCCCTTTCTGCCATGCTCTCTGTACATACCTCTCCATCCTTGTTCATCTCAGGAAGTTCTCATACATGAGCTCACTTTTGCTTTCTGTTCTGCATTCCCCTTGACTTGCTGTATTGCTCTTCTTGGATTAATACACTTTTTTAAAAAAAATTCTCTAATTTGACTTCCATCTCTTCCATCCATCCCTCCTTCCTCCTAAAATCAAGGTTCTGAGATGGATTTGTCCTCTTTGATGCCTTTTACTTCAAATATCTTTCTTCTATTTGTCTTTGAGCTTTTGGATCCTTTGTGTGTGTGTGTGTGTGTGTGTGTTTGTCCCATTTTTCTCCAAGGTAGAGTGAAATGGGTGTTTGGCTTTCTCCTGTTAGTGTTTGGTAGAAAATATGTCGCCGCTGTTCTGAACATGGCTGGGCTCTTCATGTCTTGATATATGGTAGAAGGGTGTTCAGATTTGTGCCCTGAATAGTCTGTGAACACACTCTGAGCTTGGATCCCAAGTTTTGGTATTTGAACATCTCTGTAGGATCTAACCTAGCGCTTGTTGTAGAGTAATGTCCTGTTGACGGGTTTTCAGAATGAATCAAACCGTCCTGTTTTGGGTGTCTCATATGTGCCTGACCCGATAGTGCTAGAGTACTTTTGCAGAAATTTGAAAAATTCATAATTCTGTAAAACATAAAATAACTTCTTCATATAAGTAAGAGTACATAAATGTGTACCTAGAGTGACAAGGCATGAGTCTACTGAGACGGATCGGGGGTAAAGGCACTTGCCACTAAGCATGACCTGGAGCCAGAGCTCAATCCCTGGAGCCAGAATGGACTCCTGAGAGTTCTCTTCCCACTTCCACATGCACACTGTGGCAGACATGAAGACAGACGCACACATGCTCATGCACTAAATGTAAAGATAAATAAATAATGTGACATGGTTTCAAATGGAGTTGTTCTAGAGAATGAAAGAGTCTCCTCACTTCGGAATACATGAGAACAGTGACCCAGGATTATATGAATACAGGATTATATGAAAACATTAACCTAAATATAAATACGATTTTGAGTTGGACTTCTTTTGGATTTTCCACTCCAGGCAGAACCCTTTAGGATTTGCTTGTAGTGTTTTATTTTATTTTATATTTAGGTTTCATAGTTTTTAATTTCATTGATACATTACTATTTATGGAAAATATAGTTTCTATCTTTGTAATTCCTAAACATTTAGAAAAGATTTCTATTGCAAACTAATGACTGGTTTGCAACTTAGTGAACCATCCAAGTCACATTGTGGGGAAGCTAATAATCTCTCAACACACCTCCAGGTCATTAGGGAACTCTCTGTATTAACCAGTTTTGTTAGGTAGGTAGGTATGTGCTTAATACTATTATCACCCCACCCCTTTCTCTTTCCCTCTCCTTCCTTCCCTTTCTCCCTCCTCATCTTCCTACCCCCTCTCCTCTCCCTTGACCTTCTTCTCTCTCTCCCAACCTCTCTCCTCACCCTTCCTCTCTCCCCGCACTATTTCATTCTTTATCCAGTCTGTCCAGGAGCTCTGGGAAACACAGGTTGACCTTGAGCTCATGTGATCCTCTTTCCTCTGCTTCCTGAGTGATGAGATTCCAGGGCTTAGACATCATGCTTGGCTCTTCAACAGAGTTCTCTGTGTTCATGCAAATGTGCAGTCAGGTCTATAGTAGGTTCTATCACATCAAAGATATTATTAAAAACTTTTTTCCAGTGACAGACATTTGTCATACTCCCAGCATGTCATTTACCTCTTTGTTTCTCATTATCGGGACCATGACTCCTATTATGTCCTTATCACATTTTATAGACATGTAGTTTATTGGTCAACATGGCTTTCCTGCCAGTATTTGGCCACCATCTATAATTATGCTGTCTTATACATAGCCAATTACTCAATATCAAATGGGTGATCTTCTGATTATTTTAGCTTCCTTTAAAACACTGATGAGCGCCTTACTATGCTGCTGATTGGATTCCTCACCCCAAGGTTCTGTGGGTGGCATGAGTTAAAGCCCTTCTCTGCTTTAATTCGTGTAAGGTATATATTGTTCCTTCAAAATATTTATTTCATGTGTGTCTGTGTGTACATGTGCACATGTTCCCACATGTGCGTGTGCATGTGTATGGAGGCCACTTTTAAACCGGCCTCTGGTGTCTTCCCCTATCTCTCATTCTTTTATTTTTCGAGACAAGGTCTCTCACTGAGCCAGGAGCTCAGTGATTGGCTAGAATGGCTGGCCAGTGAGCTATGGGAATCTGTTTCTGTCACCACCACTTAGAGTTACAGATGTGAGCCATCATTGCCAGCTTTCTATGTAGGTACTGGGGAGCCAAACTTAGGTCCCCATGCCTGCCATATATCACTCCCTTAAGTACTGAGCCTCCCCCCCCCCACAACCATATTCCCTTCCCTTAGGTGAGAAAATGACTGTCCTGAGTGAGTTTGGATTGAAAGGGGTCCATACTTTTGGCCAATGAAGAATGTCACACTTCCTCTTGACACCCTCTTAAAACCCAGCAGGGGCTCTGGTTACCATGGCCACCATGCACTCACATCACATCCTCTTCACCAGGGCTCCTCTCAGGCTCTGACAGATGCCCTCTGTCTACCACCTCATAGACCAGGTTGGAGGGTGGCATCCAGGAAAGACACTTTTAAGCAGCACAACTCTTGCAGGCGAACATTCACACACATAAAATAAAAACACAAAATACATTAAAAAAAAAAAACACCTCACTTATATACAGATGGAGAAATGACTCTGCAGGTAAAGTGCTTGCTGCTAAAACATGAAGCCCTGAGTTCAAATCCCCAGCTCTGAGGTCCTGAGTTCAAATCCCCAGCTCCAGATGTTAAAAGCCGGCAGGGCAGCATGAGCTGGTAATGGGTAATCGCAAAGCTGTGGAGGTAAAGACGGGGATTCCTGGGGATTGTTAGCCAGCCAGCCTAATCTAGTCAACCAGGCCCAAGTCCCAGTGAGGGATCTCTTCCGAAAAGCAAGGCAGACATCTCCTTAGGAGCAATGCTTGAGGCTGACCCTCCACCCATACATGCGAATACCAGAACACACACACAGGAGAGAGAGAGGAGTAAAAGGAATAAAAAGTAGTGCATAGTATACTGTAGAAATTGAGTTTAAGAACAAATATCAGGGTCTATATTTGTTTAATACTCAATAGCAAGTTTATTTGGGGAGACAGAGTGTGGTCATCTTGGAGACCCCGTGTCTGGTTCTACAACTTCCTGTAGTGTTGTGATCTCAGGATTTCACTTCCTTATTTATATTTCACTTTCCTCCCATCCAAAGCATACTTAGCATTATTTGATAAGAATGTCTTTGGGATCAACGTGAGACCAGGAGCCATTTGTTTACGTGTTCTGCAAAGAATGCAAATACAGTGACATATGAAGAAGGTGAAATAGAAAGTAAGAACGATTTTCTCCAGAAGGTAATTATTGGTGATCATGGGAAGAGGAAGGAGGCAGAAAGGCTCAGATTGACTTGATGCCTAGCCACAGTGCATCAAGAAAGAGCTCTTCCGGTGGCTCAGATCAATGCTTTCCCTGAAACATATCTTCCCTCTTCTGCTTGTCCCTGTGCACCTCACTCTCCAGTCCGTGAGGCTGAGATCTTGCTTAGATTTGCTGTTTGCAATCCTCCTATCTCTTCCATGAAATTCTGGCATTGTTGTTTTGTTTTGAAACGCAGCCCAAGTCTCTCTCAGCCCTTTACAGAAAACTTACCCTGTAGTCTAAAATGAATATATTGGGAAATTGTCTGCTTTTTACATTGCTACATTTCACAATACTTGTACTTTTCTCATTGAAGTTTCCAGGATGCCTTTGTCCCCTGGAGGAGCTAAATTAGAGGGCGGAAGAGGTGTCATTTTCTTGCAGCTGACTCCAAGTGTCAGCTCTTGCTTTCCCAGAGTGAAACCTCATGTTTAGAAATGTCATGTGTGAGGCCAGTGCTAGCTTGAGGTATGGTGCTGGGTTTTAATGAGAGTGTTCTTTAGATCATTCTTTCCAGCTCCATTTTCAGCTTTTCAGTCTCTCTTAAACTTCCCTGCATTTCGTTGCTAAATGTTAATTCTACCCTCTTGGTAATCTTCCTCCAATTATTGTGGCTGCGCTCACCAAGCATTTCAAGCTCAGGATTCAAGGGCCATCTCAGAGGTCTTCAAGCTGAGTGATTTTTCCAGCATTCAGTAGCTGCTTAATCACTGTTGGCTAAATGGTCCTTGCATATGTAAGTTTTTGTTCTGAATCTAAACTCTAACGTCACTTACCATTGGGCACACTCTGAGCCCCTAGCCCCGAGCTCTCTCCCCTTCAGTCTAGCCTATAAGCTCCCACGGATGAGCACCTCTGTTCTGTTTGTCTTGTCCCCAGATCCCTTGTGCAATGTCAGCTGGACACAGTCACATGACAGATATTTACAGTACGAATAGAAGGCACTCTTGTGCCCTCAGCACTCTGGTTACTCTCACAACCCCCCCAGGGGGGGGGGTTACACATCCACACCATGCTATAGGCCCTCTCAAAGCATTTTTTGTCCTTTTTATGTTCAAAATAATATTTCTCCTTCAGCACTAAGATATCCATATAACTCTGTGAAAAATATTAACATAGCATCCTCCTGGTGGTACCTGATACCCTTTTTCCAGTAAAACTCTTGCTTTTGTCCTTCGGTTGCTTATGTATTTACCCTCAAGTCAATTTTGACTTGATAAAAAAACAGAGATCTGACTGCGTCTGTATTCTCTTACCCCTTTGTGCATGTGTTCCAACAACATTTTGGTGAAATAATAATCATAATCATGGCCTTGAGTATTTGTTATCTGGTTAAATTTAAGTTTCTTCCTTCCCAGTACTGCCCCATCTATTCTGTGCTCTGTAACCAGGAAGGGAAGGCTTCACTTGGTGAAGAAGGCAGGGCGGAAACCCTCCCTTAGGTCCGTGGCGTGTGGGAAAGCTGTAAGACTGGAGGGTTAGAGCTGACCCGAGCCCTTCAGAAACCAAAAGTTATGTGAGAAAACAGAAGTGGCTGGTGGCACAGAGGGAAGGAATTAAACACGAGATCATGGAATAGCTGAAGAAATTCACAAAGGTGTCTGGGCGGGCTGGTTCGTGACTGAGCCTCTCGGTGGACAGAACGTAAGGGTGCCTGGCACACTGCTGCGGTCGTAGAGGACGGGCAGGGTACCCGTCCATTGTTACCATTGGAATTGAGGGACTCAAGACAGGCAGGGGTGTGCGGGGAAGGGGAAACGGTGACGATAACAGACTGAGCTCTGACCTGTAGCTCAAGGACAAGCAGAAAACAAGACCCACTGAAATGAGGAACAAGGAGGTGGCTTCCCCGGGAAGCTACTTGTGAAGACCTCAGTTCAGTCCCACAACCTTTTAAAACGAAATGGGCATGTTGGCATGCGCCTAGAACTCCAGTGATGGGAGGCAGAAGCACGAGGGCCGCTGAAGCTCACCGGCCAGCTAGTCAGGCACCCTGACTCAAGAAGCAAGGTGCCTGAGGAGAGCTGAGGCTGCCCTCTGGGCTCTACACATGTGAACACACACACGCACTCACACACACACTCACAGACACACGTACGCATGCACACACATGTACACTCTGCATGCACACAATAATAAAAATTAGAATAAACGAATGAATGATGGATTAACCTTTGCACATGGCATGGCTTTGTAAGTCTCATTCCAAAAATATAACTATAGATGAAAAGAATGGACTATTAAATCCTTTCTTTTTATTACAAAATTCCTACATTTTTGCCAAAGAAATGTTTATAAATTTTTATATGGCAGACAACCTGCCATAAAAAAGTAAAGAGTGATGCTGTGAAAATGTTCACATTATATATGTCAGAGGCTTAACGCTTTAGAGATAGAATACACTTTGTAGTTTTGTAAGGGGAACGAACAGAGGTCCGATAAGGAAAGGGACAGAATTCCATAAATGAGGAAGTAGAAATAGTTAACAAACAGTGGAATAATAAGTCATTTATCACTGATGGTGGTGACTAGAATACTAGTGAGATACAGTTTCACCTACTAAGTTGTTTAAGAGTTAGGCATTTTCTAACAGCTGGGGTAAATGGAACTTTAGGAAGATAGCCAACCTCCCCCCCCACATGCTGTCTACTCATAGGGAGGCATCTGGGTTTGAAGGGATGTATTATAAGTTTTACAAAAATTTCCTGACATACATCAAGGCAATTCTAGACTGACTATTATTTATTATTAATATTATAAATAATATTATTGCTAATATCATTAATATATTTATTAATATAAATGTTTTATTAATATTATTAAAGTAAGGCTACCTTCTCACTGAAGTGTTGTTTAAATAGGAAAAAGTGTTAGTGCTGTCAGTCAGAAAAGGATTAAATGAATGTTGTATTTTCACAAAGAGCCTCTGTGTAGCCATGAAATCAATGCATGTAGATGTATTGACTGACTCGTTGCCACGTTGTTAAGTGAATAAAAGGTTTGAAGTAGTTTCGGGGTTCCAGCCATCTCCTCAATAGCCGTGTCTGTTGGTTCCATGTTTATGGTCTGTCTATATTTGTTTTTTCCTGGGGAAAAACACACATACACACAGGGGTAGTTTTTGTCTGGCTCTTGGATGGGCAAGAATTCCTTATTGTTTGAATAGGACATGGTGATCATTGAAGAAATCAGTGTTGACACACTGCGAAACAGCTCTTGATGGAGAGAGAAAGAGTGAGCCACCGCAAGGTGACTGGCTGGGACAAGAAACACACGTAGACACTCTATTTAGCTGGGCGTTTTGGGGTGCGGAGGAGCAGAACGTTAACGTGGAGGAAAGCAAGCAAGATCTAGACACTGGTGTAAGCCCAGACAGAAAAGCTCCAAGTGTGTGTAAGGGTACACTAACCAGTGTCATCATGACACTACAGAGTACGGGAGTGTGCAATGGCCAGTGTACATACAACACTAAGACAGAAATGTCTTTCAAAGAAGATGATAGTGTCCTGTAGTATTATTTGTTTGTTTGTGTAGGTTTTTGTTGTTGTTTTGGTCTGGCTGATTTTTGCATGTGTATATATGTGTGGTGTGTATGCATGTGTGCATATATGTGCACATGTAGTAACATATAGGAACATATATGGAGGCAGAAGTTGACTCTGGGTCTCTTCCTTGATCACCCTCTACCTTACACATTGAGGTTCAGTTTAACGCTTGAACCCTGAGCTCAGAGTTGACTGCTTTTTCGAGTGCCCCTCTGGGGAACTGTGTGTCTGCTTGCTTACTGCTGGCATTATGTGTGGGCCGCAGCCAGGGAACCAGCATTCGCATGGGTGCTGGGACCTGAGCTCCAGGCCCACACCTGCATGGCAAGCACCCTGTCCGATCCTCCAACCCTCCAGGTGCTCTTTTAAACATGGCAGTTCTGAGAGGATAGTGGAACACCCAGATGGAAATGTGACTTGACTCTGGTGCCAAACCCAGAGATTTATTTATCCTCACCATGGAGATGACATTTGAAATGATAAACATGAAGGAGATTACAGGAGTGAGGACTATGGGCCTGAGAGATGGCTAAGCAGTTGAGAGGACTCACTGCTCTTTCAGAGGTCCTGGGTTCAGTTCCCAGCACCCACAGCATGGCTCACAACCCCTTACGGTTCCAGTTCCAGGGACTCCTTTGTTCTCCTCTGACTTTAGTGGGCAATGCACATACATGTTGCACATATAAGCATGCAGGCCAAAGTCTCACATACATAAAATAATAATGTCTTTAAAAAAGATGGTGAAATAAGCCAAGAAGGATCACTTGTGGAAACTGAACAGAAAGTGTTGTTCCTGTTTCTGTTCATTCTTTAGCCATGACATCAGACCCTTGTCCATGCAGTGAGTGTTTGGTCATCCCAAAGGAGTTAGGACGATGAGTCTAAACTAATCCTAACCCAGCTTAAAGCAGCCGTCCCTGATGAAAACTTCTGGGTTTCTTCCCATAATCCTTTAGTGCAGGTCATTCCACATTTGAAAAGTCATCTTCAGAGTGAATTCAGGGAGATGTGGTTATTAATTTATTTTTACTAATAAATTTACTTTAAACATCTTTATAAATTTTTGAAGGAACTATTGGTATTTTATATACCTGGAAAAATATCAGGAGATACTGTCATGATTCACCTTTTTACATATCGATTAATTAATTAATTAATTTGAACAAAACACTACAAGGTCATAGCATAGTTCATCCGTGGGATCAATAAGTGAGTTTCCATTACTACATGTCTTGACAGCAATAATTATGGCCAGATATGATCAGCTTAACATCATTTCTTTTGTACTTATTTGAACGTAATGAACTCAGGTGTGCGTGTTTGCCCATGAGTTGTATAGACAGTCATTGGCTCTTAAACTTTCCCATGTGTAAGAATCTTTTTGAGGCCTGCATAAACACAGATTTCTGTTTCCTTGTTTTGGGCCTGCTGACTCAGGAGGTCTTAGGTGGGGCTGGAGACCAGTTTCTCACTGCTTCTGGACTAATGCTTGCTCTTTAGTTTTCAAACGAGTTCCACCTAACCTTTTATTATAAGGCCACACCATCCAGTCATACCACCAAGCATTCTGTATAAGTCCTACGTGCTCTGTGTAAATGTGCTGATAATAAATTGTCTTTATTCCATAGTATATCTCTACTTATCCAGTTTTGAATTTGCTTACAATTTAAATGATTAAAAATATATACATATATATATATATATATTCTGGTTTGTCCATCCTGAACCTGATCTCTTTCTACTTTTGAGATATGATTGGAAAGAGATTTTAAGGGAAACCCCGTGAACGCCCCCACATAGTGGCACAAAGCTGCAGCAGTTTGCCTTGAAAGCTGTCAACTGACTCCCACAGCACAAGCCAAAAAACAGTGTCCAACAGCAGAGGAAGACTGAGTGTAATCAGTGATAAGATCTCTAAGCACAGAATGTGTGAAAAAGACTATCAATAGGGTTGGGGAGGGCTGTGAGCCCAGCTAACAGATGGATCTGAGTCTGGAAGTACAGTCATGCTCTCCATAGACAGACAGAAGTTCTCTGCTGTGCATGTGAACCTATCAGCGAGCCTCACCCTGGTCCCACATACCTGTCTCGGCTTTTTAGGACATTTTCCCAACACCTTTCTTGTGCATTCATTTCTGTGTGATGTGTTACCAGGGTGAGATGTCTCCTGTCCGGCATATATATGTTTTAGTCTCAGGTGAGTTAATTGAGGATGACTGGCTGCAGGATCCTCAGGAGCTCTGTGCACACTGAAAAGGGATGAGAAGACAACCAGAGACCACCAACAGTAAGCCAAGACAGGCAAATGGGGAGTCTCCTGAAAGGGACACCAAGCCCTACTTCCGTGGAGCTGCCTCTGGCTCTCGGGACTACTTTGCCAGCCATCCACTGTTCGTTCCTCTGGAAACAGCTGTGGGGTTTTGCAAAGACGGAAGGAACTTGGAAATCATCAGGGTGACCCCTCTGGTGGTGACGTCAAGGCTGTCAGTGTCCGAATACTTCACACACCTGGCAGTTGACTCCATTCTAAAGGCCAGGCTCTCTATACAGCTGCATCGTGCAGCTGAACTTAGTGCATAGCTTGGTGCTTGGGCTAACATCTGAGAGAGAGAGAGAGAGAGAGAGAGAGAGAGAGAGAGAGAGAGAGAGAGAGAGAGAGAGAGAGAGAGGGAGGGAGAGAGAGAGTCCATTGAGCAAGCCCCTCCTTCCTTTAGGAAGAGTCTTGCTGCTGTGTGTAGAACCTTTCTATTTTGCTTAGTTTAATAGTAAACTTTGGCTTCGCTGACTCTTCCTTCCTGGTCTTGGCAGCACAAGATGCCACCTAATAAAAGCTGCACAGACTAAGTCCTGTGAAGACAGACGTGTGCGTATGAACACAACAAGGGTAAAGCATGCTGGAATGGCTCCATACACTAACAGACAGGAGACATCCATCCAAATTTGCATTACTTAATAAGGGGAGATAGATAATATTTTTTCCTATAGAAATCAGTGTCTCTTTGCTTTAGAGTACTGCCTTTTATAGTGAGAAGAATGTGGTCATTCAAACTTAATTCTAATCATCTTTTTACACTCAGTTTTTTCTTTTCCATCATGTTTGGTTACAATGATTGAGGATAATATATGCAACTTGCCCTGCGGATTGTGTTTCGTGCATAGTTTAGGAATGTGAATTATATTTGTGGAATGTGTCCCAGGTTTTGTGGTTTGATTATGAAATGTCACCCATGAGTGTGGCTTGGTCTGCAGCTGTTGGTGCTATTTTGAGAGATTCTGGAACTTTTAGGATGTGGGGTCTAGCAGAGGAAGCAATTTACCAGGGATAAACCTCAGAGCAGTGGTTCTCAACCTTCCTAATGCTGCGACCTTTTAATACAGTTCTTCGTGTTGTGGTGACCCCCTGACCGTAAAATTATTTTCATTGCTACTTCCTAACTGTAATTTTGCTAGTTATGAATCATAATGTATGCGTGTGTTTTCTGAATGGTCTTAGGGGACCCCTGTGAAAGAGTCACTTGGCCCCCAAAGGGATTGCAGCCCACAGGTTGAGAACCACTGTCTTGGAAGGTTATAACCAGACCCCTATCGTTTTCCTCTTCTCTGCTTCCTGTCTGAGAAATTCTTTCATTACATCTTCCTGGGTACCATGGTTACAATGTCAAAGGTCCTGGGCCAAGCAGCCACAGACTGAGTCCTCTGAAACTGTAAGCACAAACAAATCTTTCCTCTCTTATGTTGTTTGCTCAAACATTTTGGTCACAGCATAAAACTCATTCGCATACCAAGCTACACTAACATTTAGAGTAGTCTGTACGAATCTGAGGAAACGTGGGTATGACAGCATCTAGAGAGGTGGGCATGGGGGCATATGCGGGTAATCCCAGCATGGAGTAAATTGAGGCATGCTTATCATGAGTTTGTGGGAAGCCAAGATGATTTGAAAAGATGATGATATGGATATATGAATGGATGGATAGATAGCTAGTTAGATAGATAGATAGATAACAAAAGGTAGGTAGATGATAGAAAGATGATAGGTAGATGATAGATACATAGATAACAAAAGGTAGGTAGATGATAGAAAGATGATAGGTAGATGATAGAGAAAAGATAGATAGATTGATAGATAGATAGACAATAGCTTGATAGGTAGATAATGTTTTAAAATCATATACAGTGACATATCCAGATCCATGTTTTTTCCCTGCTTCTACTTTCTTCAGATTTCCAGATAGACCCAATGATTCCAGAAACTTGCTGACAAAACCCTTCCTTCGTTTTAACCTACTTAGAAAGGGATTTTGTAGCTCTCACTTCACCCCAGAGAAGATTCCAGATGTAAACCCTGCTCCCAGGACTACAGAGAATCAGACCACAAATAATTAGCATTGCCCTGACCCTCTCCACAAAACCAGCCATGGTTGTCATGTTGCCCTTGAGTTTTCACAGAATTATAAGACTTCCCCTTCTTATAGCCTCTTATTCTTTAATTACTGTTGTTACTATAATCCCTTAATCCTGTGTGGTTAGGATCTTCTCCATCTGATGCTAGCATGAGCCTTGTGAGTGTCTCAAGAGGCTGTTCTTCAAGTCAGCTTCCTCTCCCAAACACACAGACATGGCTCTCCATCAACTGCTGTCCTTCCTTGGCTTCTCCGCAGTACCAAAGCATCTAGAGACTGATTAATGAACCATGGTCTGTGGGTTACCCTTTATCAACCATCTCTAGTGACTTGTCGTTTGGTCCCTGGGTGACTCTGTGACCTCATCACCTTCTGTCCTTCTTCTAGTGCTCCAGCCTTCTGAGGCTTTTTCAACCCCAGGACCTTGACAAGAGCTTCATCCCCTACCTCAGTTTCCCTATTACCCTGCTGAACCTTATGGAAATAGTCTGCTTGTTTTTTATATCTCTCTTTAGATGATTTTAAAGATTTATTTTTGTTTTAAGCACATGGATGTTTGACTACATGTATGTATCATAGAACATGCACATGGCACCCACAGTAGCCAGAAGAGGGCACTGGGGTCCCCTGGAACTACCATGTAGGTTCTAGGAACCAAACCCAAGTCCTCTGCAAGAGCAACATGAGTTCTTAACCGTGCTGGAGACATGGCTCAGTGGTTAGGAGCACTGGCTGTTCCTCCAGAGATCCTGAGTTCAATTCGCAGAAATCACATGGTGGCTCACAACCATCTATAATGGGATCTGATTGCCTCTTCTGGTGTGCATGAAGACAGAGCATTTATATACATAAAATACATGAATACATTAATAAATACATGAATAAATAAGTCTTTAAAAAAAGATTTCCACCGAGTCATCTCTCAAGCCCTGTTTTGAATGTATCTACTAGCCAAGCCAAGCCCAGCTCTGTTTCCTCATCATGTTTTAATTTCAGTATCCACTGTCCCCCTGCTGCTGGGCAGTCTTTTGTACTTGCTGACTTTCTTACTAAAACGTAAGTTCTGTGGCAACAGGGTTCTTACCTGCCACATGCCTTTGTGAATATAGAACTAGAGCCAGCACTTTTGTTTACTGAGCAACTGGCTGCCCCCCAGGTGTGTATCTGTGCCCAGCTCTGTTCTGTTCCTGGAACAGATCATGAGCCAAAGAAGTGCACCTTGTCTTTGGCACATTGATTTCTATACCCAACCCTCTTATGACACTGGTCAGTATTGGCACTGCCTACCCTGCCTTGGGTTCCTAGCTATGTTCCGGGAAAGACCTTCAGCTAGCCTGATCCTGAAATCAAAATGGCACCCCCACCTTTGATCCCTCCCACTGCTTCTGGGCTTCCTCTTCACCAGCACAGGGTGATAACTCCTGGTGTAAATTAGCCACAACTCCTTTAAGGAGAGTGACTACCACGAAGAAATTGTTTGGGGGCGGTTTGCTTTTTACTTTAAATCACACAAAGAAGTTATCAAAAGAGATTTGGGGTTTGGGTCCCACAAGAATCCAGCAGTCTCCAAAGGAGGAAATTCAATAGAAAATTCTGACCCTTTGTCCACAAGAGATGCAAAGCAATGCATGTGTCTGTGTGTTGTTAGAAAATTTTCCTTTAAAAAGTACAGTGTTGCCAGGCTCTGTGGTTTATGTCTATAATCCCAGAAGTCAGGGAGGCAGAGGAAGGCAGACCTTTGTGAGTTTGAGGCCAACCAGGTCTACAAAGCGAGTCCAGGACAGCCAAGACTTCAAGGCTACACCGAGAAACCCTGCCTCAAAAAAACAAAATGGTTTGACACGCATAACATCTTTTCTCTGTTTTCTTACTGCACTTTTATTTTCAGATCAGAATGTTCCCATCTCAATGGATACAGTTTGGGTTCCACTGATTCGAAGACAGCTCTGTACACTACAGATTTCCTGATCTAGTCTCAGGAAGGTGAATTTTCCCTCTTAATGGATGTACCTTAGTTTGTTGTTGCTGTGGCTATGTTGTTTTGAGAGAGGATCCCATTACAGAACTCGCCACACAGCACAAACTGGCCTCCAGCTCAGGCCCCTCATACTCCAGCCTCTTGAGTTCTGGGTAGAGGCACTGAGTCACCATCACACCTGGCTCTGCTTGGAGTTGGGCTTCCCTAGAGACTGTTAGGTCCGGCAGCTTTGAGTGTCTTTGGTCTCCGTTGTTAGGGCTCACTTCTTCAGATTTGCTTTTTCTTCAGCTAGAAGGCTCCACCCTTTCTTCCTACATCTAATTTTCAGTAATCGTAACTTTTGTCTGAACCTGAGCACTTTAATTCATATAAGGTAAGTGTTCAATTACTATTGAGCAATGAGACTAAGGACTGATTTTCAGTATTGTGGAGAAGTCAAGCAGGCATGCAGACTTTCATTCCTTGTTCATATCTGCCAAAAGCAGAGCCATGGGACAAGAGTCCACTCATAGAAGGAAATGATCATGGCTTCCAAGGGATGGATGTCTCCATTCATGGAAGGCAGTTTCAGTTGACAGAGAGTAGGTGCCATCTCCTTAGCTTTCCTTATGCCTTGGTGTCTTTCTCAATTCTTCCTACCTGTCTCTACCTTCCACATCTTACTGTAGCCTTGTCCTTACCAAATAACCCCAGCTGTATTAGCATCCTGTTCAAAACCAGTCACGGGACTAAGCTATGCACAGCGTCCCATCTATCGAACTTGTTAAGTGGAGGGCCAAGGAAGGCCAGCCTCTCTGTAATGTCAGTGCTCACACGCTGCATCTAAGCAGCTATGTTTGTGTGCTCATCTTTCTTAGCTAACTCATTTGCAGCTGGCAATGAGCCTTGGGTAAGCGTGTGATTGATAAAGTGGTTCACGGTTCCTCTCCATACTAGGCCAGCTAGAAGTGGTGTTTGGTGTGTAGAGAGGTCCTCTAGATGCCATGGTTATCCTCATTGGTGCCATAGTAGCATGAAAGTGTGGGGTTACCTTCAGCTTTTTTTCTTCTGTTCCTATCTGAGGGCTGTTCTACAGAGGGCAGTTCGTCCCTACTACTGGAGCCCTGGCGAACAGCCCGAGGCTGGGGAGGTCCCAGGCTGGAGAGGGGAACACACTGCAGTTGTTTAGATAAATGGACATGTTTTCAAAAATGCCTTCCAAATATTTAGGTTTATACCTGTAAACTAGTGCTGCTTTGGCCTTGCCGGCGGAAGCATCGTTTTGCAGTGGGCAGTGGCTAATGCAGAGACTCATAACTGGGCAAGTGTTAAGGAAGAGGTACCGTTAAGTTACACTTAAACAGAGTATCTAGATCACAACCCCTCCCCAAAGGCCAGGGAACATTGTGGGGGAAGGGTGGGAAATAATAAATGGTGCAATGCTGCCTTCAGGAAGTGAAATGAGCATTTCAGTTTTGAACTCAGCAGCTGCAGTCACCTGTATAGGATATATAAGATTTGAGGCTGTCAACATTCTGTTGTGGATTGGTGACAGGCTCACAGGTCTCCCCTTTCCCTCCACTGATGGGCTATGGGCAGTTGATGGGCTTCCTGGAATGGGGAAGACTTTTCTTCAGTGTTACAGCCACTGATAAGTTGCCCAAAGTTTACTATATAATTCCCACCCATGCTCATATGAGCAACCCTAATTCAACTACATATACTCATGAAACTGAAAAAAACACCTTGTTTATATGTTTGAAATATTTTTTAAAAATAAGGTAAAAATTACACTGGAAAAGAGCACATAGGGAAGCTTTCAAGGATTTGAATGACTCCCCTTAGAGCTCTGTTTGTGTTACTCGGGGCCAATGATGTTTAGCACAGAGCTGAAGCTCACAGGAAGCAGAGGTGACTCTCCACTTAGAATGGTGACCTTGGAAGATGCTAAAGTGGCTCTCAGTTGTGATGTGTCAAGAGAAAATGAAAGAAGACCATGACATTTATGGGACAAAAAGAATGTTACAGTGATGCAGAGGCAGGTTCATGGTAGCAATGCAGAAAATTAAAACCTTTGAAGTTAATTGCTTGTCTGTGATTTGGGTTGGTCCTTAATAAAAATTGCAGTGTATAAATCAGGTATTGATTGATGCAATTTGTTATTCATATCAGACATTTAATGTTACATGCTAGCTTCTCTTTATCAACTAAAAGTTAATAAGTGAATGAATAAATCATTAAACACCTAAATAAGTAAATTACATAAATCACTAAAATTACCACTCACATTGTGTCTTCGAGTTTAATGTACTGAAAATGCAATAGATTCTTCATCATTAAAATACTCTTATGTATAAGAAACATTTTGGGGAACAGCATTTTGTAGCCTGCGAATAATATAAAAGTTCATTAAATTTTTCAATATTTGGGAAATGACATGTTTGAGAAATTGGAATAAATAGGTAAAGCTAATCAATGTGACTTCAACTATTCAGTAGCTAGCTTGTGAGACCTTATGAAGTGTTTGAATCTGTGGCAGCTTTATTTTACCTATAGGTTATAAGGGGCAAGTCCATCCCACATATGATTTTGGCACCTGCTTCATACTGATCCTTCTGTTGCTCTGAAGTCTCATGGGAAGAAATGGAGTTACTTGGTTACACTTAAGAAGCTGTTGCTGCGGTTGTGTTTATAGAAAGCATCGCATGGACATTGAGCACATCAGGGACCATGGTACAAAGCAAGGCGTCATTCAACGTAGGAATGGATTTCAGATAGAACAGACCTGCTGGTGTGTGACAGAGGATGAGACCTGTAGTTGAGACAGTAGCTGGTCTGCGACAGGCCGCTTTAGTGATCGTGTCTGGAAACAGTGATGGAAACTTGGCACAGCATCGGCCATTGGCCATGAATTTTAAAGATCTTACAGAATTATTAACGACCTTACAGATCTTATAAGGCCCTGTCTAAAACAATGATCTGGCTCGAACTCTCAAGTTTAAAAGGTTCATGCTTGAGAGGAATCTGGTATAAGGGTGCAAAATTTAAAAGGAAGCCTGACCAGAGTTAGGGAACCTGGATGCCACAGCAAGGATGCTAAAGGCTGCTGCTGGCAGGTGGGAGGCTACAGGCTTTCCTCTGGCTGCTGCACGTGACTGTTGTCAAGCAACAACAGTTTTGAAACGTTTCTCTGGCAGGATGAAGAATATGGAGAAAACTCTGATAAGGTAGGTCAGTTGAGAAGTTACAGAAGTAGCAGCCCCCTGTGGTTAGTTTTCAATGCTCAACTTGTTACAACCTAGTATTACCTAAAAAGAAGATCTAAACTGAGGGCTTCCCGTGATGGGGTTGGCCTGAGGGCGTGTCTATTGAAGAGATTTGCTTGTTAACTGGCTCAGCCCAACACTATGCTGGGCAGGGCTGTGAATGGCAGGGTTGCAGGGTCAGGAGCTGTCCCAAGGCATTCTGGGATAGCACCGTGGTTAAACCGCTCCTAGCTTAGGAGGAGACACTGATGGAAATGGAGGTTTTGGAGACAAGAAAGAGAGGAAATCTTTAGGCATGAGTTAGGAAGTGTTATTCTGTCCATGACCATCACTCCCCAGTCTGATAGATGTTTCTATGGCAGTTTGCAGTAAAGACTCCTGACAAGATTTCACTTAGAGGACAGTAAGATCAACCAGCTGGCATTTGGTACATTGGGGAGGGATAGTTTGCATTCTACAGACTCGCTAAGATCCCATAGTAATTTCCATGTGGGTGCCGTGATTATCATTGTGTTGGTATTTGGTTGTGGCCACTGCAGATGCAAGAACAGCAAGATAAAAGAGAAAACTGTAGCAATACAAAAAAAAAAAAAAAGATTCAATGGAAAGGGGCTTGGGGAGTTTTAAAGAGCCAGTGAGCTAACGGAGAAGCCTTTGTCAGAGCGAAGGAAGGAAAGGAAATGCTACTAAGGAGGCCTCAGAAAGAACATGGCATGATGGGTGTTTAATGGATTCATATATTGGAAGGAGTTTAAAGTGTTTGGAAAGCAGAAAAAAAAAACTTGCTGGATTTAATGACGTGAGGTCATTGTTAACCTTTAGAAGGATGCTTCCATCTGAAGAGCGTCTGTACTGTAAAGGGTGTGTGTGAAAATTTGCTAAGGTGAGAATGCACACAGTATAGAACTTCAGCATTGAGAGGCCATCACAACGTCGGGCACAGATAGGGCTGGGCGTGTAGCCCTGGGACAGTGTTTGCCCACTGGGCGCAATATTCAGCACGCTCTGTACTGGATGTGGCGGTACACGCCTGTAATCCCAGCATTTCGTGGGGGCACGCATCAGAGCCAGAAGTTCAAGACCACCCTCAGCTATATCTTGAGTTCAAGGTCAACCCGGGATACCTGAGATCCTGAATAAAAAGAAATAAAAAGTTAAAGAAGTGAGCACATGCTAACTGAGCTAGAATGATTCAGAGAAGGTGGCTTTTTTTTTTCAGTTTAGTTTTTATGTTTACCTGTGCGAGCCCTGTTGGTGCATAAGGTGTGTTCAGGGAGCCACGGGGTGGGGGGGGGGAGGGGGAGCCACGGAGAGGAGGGGCGGTCAGAAGAAGGCATCAGCTGTCCTGCAGCTGGAGCTACAAACCGTTGTTATTAAGATGCCATGCGCATGCTTGGGTCCCCTGCAAGAGCAAAAGGAGCTTTCCTTCACTGAGCCATTCCCCACAGTGCCAGAGGAGGGGCTGCTTGTTTGTTTGTTTGTTTGTTTTTTAAACATTGAGACTTGAATGTTTGCCTTCCAGGCTGAAGGAGGAGGTGAGCACAGAAGAGGGGAGGCGAGAGTAGGTGGGTGGGGGATGGTCTAAATCCAGGGTGGATTCTGAGGGAAAAGACCTCAGAAAGTCAGATCCTCAGTCACAAAAGGAAGGAAGAAAGAGAGGGTAGGTAAGGACAAAGGGCGATTTTCTGTTGGGACGGAGTAGGCATAGATCGTGTCTGAAAACTTTTAATCTTTATAAAGTAGGTCATCTTCTTTGAGTGAGCCAGGGGGCCCCTGGAGAGGTCAAGTCTGGAAAAGCAAAGACAAAATTGTCTTCCCAGAGAAACTTTATGATATAAAGTTCCAGTAATTAAGGAATTTTGAGACATAAGCAGCAATTATAAAATGTAAAAGACGTTTTATATAGTGGATTTGACTTTTCACTGTGGGTACTCTTCAGGATGGCTTGAATTCAAGATTTTAGCCTTCTGTGTATTGTATTAAAAGCTTTTATTTTTAATAAAATTCTAAAAACGGTGGTTAAGGATGAGTGTGTGTGTGTGTGTGTGTGTGTGTTGGGGATGAGGACCCATGCCTGTGCACTTGAGTGTAAGTACGTATGGACACCAAATGACAGTCTTCAGTGCTAGTATTCAGGGACCATTCACCTCGTTAGTCTGAGACAGGGCTTCTCCCCGCCCTGGAGTTTATCAAATCAAACAGGCTCCCTGTCCCCTGAGCCCCAGGAGGTGCCTGTCTGCGCACTCTCAGCACTGGAATCACAGGCATGTGCTCACCACACCCAGTTTTTTTTTTTTGTTTGTTTGTTTTTGTTTTTTTACTGTGAGTTCTGAAGGTTGGAAGGTGAAGTCAACACTTTACGGACTAAACCATTTCTTCAGCCCAGGAGTCTTAGAAGCCATTATGTGTGTGTGTAGAAATGTTTAAGAACCACTCTCATGGTCTTCCTGTCTAGTACTATAAAACACAAGAGTGTCTCGGGAGTTCCATGTTTCACCCTTAGCTTCTCCCCTCGCCCCCCTCCAGAGTTCTTAGACTGAGGCTGTACCATCATCACAGATGGAATCCTTGTGGTAATCGCTGTAAGGACGATTTGCTGTCACTCCAACCTGGTAAACCTGTACCTGGTGTATTTGTTCCCGTGTACTGCTTGGTCTAGTGTAGCGTTTCTCTTTCCTAGATAAATTAGTAGTTTATTTCCAGCAAAGTGCTCCCCGCAACACATACACACACTGTTGTTAAATAAAAGCGAAGCAAAGCAAAACAAATAAAGCTTGTAGCCTCTCCTTAGAACTCCCAGGGAGTCCACTCTGTCTCTGATGTGCTATGTCATCAGAGCCCGGGTCATCACCTTTGCGTACTTTTTCTTCCATGGCCAAACCATCAGCATTTCTCTTCATCATATCCCTGATTCAGTAGGTTCACGGATCTCTGGAGGAGGGCATCGGCTGATAAACAGAGCTAATAAGCAAGACTAGACAGTAGCATTTACGAGCAAACAAATTTGAGATGAGCGTGTTTGCTAGGTACTGTCATCCCTAGAGAGCCGTGGTGAGAGAATATCCCTCTCCATTTCCCTGAAACGGCTCTGCTCTGTGTTGAACTTGAGACCCCTCATGAGTCTGGGTTTGAGGAGGGTGGTAGCAGTGCCTGGAGACTGCGTTACACTCTGGAGGCAGGTCCCTGTAGAGCTTAGAAAGGAAGACTGCGGATGGGGCCGGACCCTGAGCTCAGCCCACAAGGATGACTGACCGACATGCTTCGTGCTGAGCGTGTGCCTCATGCTATAGTACCCGAACCGTCAAGGGAGAAGCTAATATGGCAGGAGGTTCATAAAGAGGACATGGGCTCCTAGGGTAACATTTAATTCAGGGGTGTGTCAGAAGTTAGGCATTCACTATGGAAGATGCTTAGAGACCTGGGGAGAACAGTTGAGTGTGGAACTACACGGCAGCACACACGGGAAGCATGAAAGGCAAGAACACGGGATTAGAGGTTTTCACAGTCTAGGGGTAACGGGTGAGGGTGTGGAGGAATAAAGACCGTCCTTCCTGCTCATGGAATCACAGGTGTGTGTGCCAGTTACACGGAAGGCGAGAGGGAGACTCATCTCAAAGATGAGGATCCTACAGTGCTCTCTTGCTGTAACTCTTGCTTTGAAATCAAAGACAGTTTGGGCAAAGTTAGCTATCTCACCCACACTGCAGAATTCTAATACTCCCATCTATTAAAGAATCTAAGATCTGAAACGTGCTTTTTCATAAACCTATTGTTTCTCAAACGTTGGCAATGCATGGTGTTATAGAGCTCAAAGCCTTCCACATTGCTCTACCTTCAGAGGGCATTCTAAATTGTAAAGTAATTAACAGGGATCCTAAACCTCTTTAAGAAATTTGATTTTTATTAAGTGTGTGCACCTGCATTTGTATGTCTATGTGCATGCGTGTGACCACGTGTGCATACACACCCATAAGCACGGGTACCTGCAGGGATTATTGGGTACCCTGGCATTACAGTTATGGACCATTGTTAGCTGCCCCACGTGGGAACTGAGCTAGGGTCCTCTGCAAGAGAAATACATGTTTTTAATCACTTAGCAATTTCTCCAGTCCCAGGTTTTAAAATCTTAAATCTCCAGTTGCTCATTTTTTTCTAGCACTGTGTTTATTTGGTTGACTATTGATAAATGGTGTGCCTCTTTCTAGGGGCCATAGTTTTTGAAGGACATGTAATCTTTCTTTTTTGAACACAGCAGAGAAGACACACAAAAGGACTCATAGACCTGCACAAGCTCAAGCCAGACAAAAATCTCAGCACAAAGGACAGGAAGTGGACACAGCATCCCAGCGCTAGCCAGGAAGCTATTTCCAACTGATAGCTGCAGGGAGTGGGGAACACACATATCTTCAATAGAATGTCACTGGATGTATCAGCCACACTTCAGGATAGGACCCAGGTGCGAGTAGCTGGCCAACGCATACCACGGATCAACACAAGGTGTCTTTCTTGAAGACTGCCTGCTTTCTTTACTGACCAGGGTTTCTTGCTCATCCCAGAACCTGAAGATTTAGCTACTCTATCTAGCCAGCTTGCCAGGTCCTGTCTCTGCTCCCAAGTGCTAGGACTACAGGTACACCACCATATCCAACCAGCATTTATGTGCATGGGAGGTACCTAGACTCCAGCCTGTACGTGTCTGTCTTTTGTGCTGATTTAAATGTCTCTGTCTCTTAGTCTTTATTACCTTCTTTTCTCCTTTGCTGTTCCTGTTTTCTTCCCAGTGTCAGTTACTTAGCAAACACAGCATTGAAGCCATAAATTTAATGTGCACATCTAATGACTTCTTCAGCTCACATCCTTTCAAATACACAGTATGGACCTTGATGATCTCCAAAGTTCTTGCCTTGGATGTTCACTCTGTCTTCCTGGCTCTTGTGGATTCAGTTCTGCTTTTCCCCCTTTACTTCATTGCCTCTCCTATTCCATCATTTTAGGACAGGAGCCTGG
This sequence comes from Pachyuromys duprasi, assembly GCA_028658305.1. Taxonomy (NCBI): domain Eukaryota; kingdom Metazoa; phylum Chordata; class Mammalia; order Rodentia; family Muridae; genus Pachyuromys; species Pachyuromys duprasi. Next base: position 6,012,995 of record CM053749.1, read on the forward strand.
AGAGGGATGAGAGTTGGCCTTTGTTTTGACCCCTGAGCAAATCAACTCCTTCTTTCAGAGCTGACCCCAAAAGCATTTGCTTACTGTCTGTGTCTGCGGATCATGTAATTAATTATTATTATTTAAAAAAGAATGTTCCCATTCCTTATCTCACTGGTTACACACATCGTTTTTCAAACCTTGGAATGATGATTTGGCATCTCAAGCAAGGGTGGTCCCACAAATCAAATGGAGTGTGACTTTGGTTTCATTTCGTTGTTGCAACATCTGGTCTTGCTTAGAGCACAGGAAAGAGAGAGGTAGGGAGCATGCAAACGTCTGCGGTGCCTCCGCCATGGTGACATTCTCTGCCTGCCATTGTGTTATGAGAATGACAGCCTTCAGGAAAGGGGGGGGGGGGGGACTGAATTCCACAGCTTGGTTTGCCAGAACCTTCTTGCAAGCCCATGGATACAAAAGCTCAGTGTTGTGGTCATGTTTCAAAACCCAGTCTGGAACTCCCACCTTGACCAAAGAAGGTTGAGGCACCGGTCAGCAGAGCTGGTGGTGACGTGATTTACTTGCTATAATGTTGGATTAAATGTCATGGTGCTAATAAGGTCATGTGAACCAAGGCTGCCTCTCAGCATCACCAGACACAAAGAAAGAACGCCTGTCCCTTAGAATCCTGAGGTTGGTGGTGCTAGTGCAAATTCACTGTGCCCTCCTGAAGGAGCAGCGTCAACCACGTGTGGCGAGCAGGTGAGGCCGTATCTTCAGACAGCATGTTTTATATGAACCCATGGTCTTTACTAGAGACTCTTTCTTGGATGCCAACTGCAAGACTCCACTCCCCACCACTGAGTTTACCTGTTGCCTTTTGACAAAGGGAAATGTCGGGAGTGCTCAATAGAAGCACAGTGGCTCTTCTTGCTTTGTGGGAATGAAGGTATTATTTTTTTTAAATCACATTTGAAATGAGCAGCAGGGATTTCCAGTTGCATTTGTTCCATTTCACAGGGTAGGCAGTTGAGGCTGAGTTACTGGATGTTTTACTCACTTTCCTGAGATCCCACCTTATGGGGTTTAGATTTTTCATGACTCTGAAGAGGTTTTCAAGTATGGATACACTGAGGTTTGCAAATGATGTTCTTCATAAAGCTTTTTTTTTTTTTTTTTGAGAGAGAGAGAGAGAGAGCATGGGTATATGCATGGCAAGCATATGGTCAGGGGACAGCCACGGATATTGGGACTCTGGTTCCTTCCACTTTGTTTCCTTGGCCTGGAACTTCAACAGATGGGACAGGCGCCTGGCCTGTGAGCTTCCAGTGAATAGCCTCCTGTTACCTCCAGTCTTGCCATCCTAGGGATTATTAGTACACCTGGGCTCAGGGAAATCTGAGCAAAGACCTCAGGCTCGTGGCAGATGCGTCACCACCTGAACTACGTCCCCAGTCCTACAGGGGGAGAGGGACACTCACTCAAGCCCTGCCTCTGCTTTAGTTATAGCACTGCGTCGCAGTAGTGCACATTGCCTTCCTTTTCTCCAGGTTCACGGGGCAGAGGGCATGGGCGGCACCAACCCTCTGGGGAGGAGAAGCCTGGCTTGTCAGCAGACCTCCCCTGTGAGCTGAAATTTCAAGTTTTATCTCAGAATGGGTTCTGTGAGCTGGGAGGATTCTTTTAGGTGGAACTTCATGCTTGCAATATGAGCGCCGACTAAATTATGCTTTTTCGGAATTAAGATGCTCTTTCTTAAAGAACCATCAAAGTGTGCTTTTGCTTGGAGAAGCAATGCCAGTGTCTGGCACATGAGATTAGTGACACATTTGCCAAATGAGCATAAGATTTAGCTTTGGAGATTCTAGTGTCAGGCTGTGTTCTATCTGCAGCCAGAAATCGGAGCTGGACTTTGTATATCCTGAAGCCTGAGGCATGGGAGGATGGCCATCTCTGGTGTGCTTGCTAACATTTAACTTAAAAAAATAAATATATAAATTAAATGCCACTTACCCCATTTGGATGCCATTTTGTAGTTTCTGTCCATAGCCTTAATCTTTGTACCAGGAGAACTAAGAAGGATATTTGTCTAGACACGTTTGCTACAGCTTCACTTATTTATGCGTTTATTATTCGGCAAACTGAGATTGTGGTTGAAAAGGTATCCAAGATAAATATTTATAGTCTATGCAGATGGTGCTCATTCCACTTCCGTCAGTCAGAGCTCAACATGGCTGCTCTTCCTAACCTTGTATTCCTTGTCTTGTATTCTCTCTTCCCTTTTTGTGTACATAAATACATACATGCATTCATATATATGCATATATACTTAGCAATGCCTATGTATACACAAAATATGTTTTTAAAGAAATTGATAAGGCTGTAGATATGGTAGCTCAATAGCTTATTTTTTTCACCGACTTATTAGTATCCTTTATTTGTATATGTGTTTGTGTGTGTGTTATATGTGGTATGTGTGCGCCTGTGTTGTGCATGCACAGAGGCCAGAGGAGGATGCTGAGTGTCCTGCTTTGTCACTCTCCACATTGTTCCTTTGAAACAGTGTCTCTCACTGAAGCCAAGCTGGTAGTAGCAAGCCTCAAGCATCTTCACACCTCCACCTCTCCCTCGGCACTCAGATTGCAGACATGTGCATGGCTGTGCCTGGCTTTTCACAAAGGTTCTGGGGCCCAAACTCAGATCTTCAGGCTTTGCAGCCAATCCTTCTACCCGCTGAGAGTCTCCCCAGCCCTGACTGTTCTTTTTGTCCCTCTGTGAGGGAGCATCATTCTTTTCTGAACTGCAGAACATTCTGAAGTCGGAATATATTGTTATTCACTAAGTGTGTTTGTTGAGGTTAGTCTGCATGGTCATTGACATGTTTGGGCACATTTACGTGGAAGCAGAAGCTGGACTTTCTGAGTCACAAAGACCTTCCGATTCTTTTTTCTACATCAGTCAGCATGCACCTCTTCATCACTATTATCCCTGACAAAAATCTCATCATTTACTTTCTCACCAATGGTTAAGACACCACCAGGCATCTTTCCTGTCACCTCTAGATGCACAGTGTGTCCCTTAAGTTCTGTTATGCTGGATTTCACATTAAGGATTCCCTTTTGAATATTCTGTCTACTGCATCCTTACCTTTTCACACTTCTATGCTTAAGAGCAGTCCGTACCCTGTCATACAGGTCTCTGTGAGCGCACACTCTACCACATGCTGTTGGCCTGGCCATGCTGGGAAGAAGTGAACTGCCACCATGTTTGTGGTTTGCACAGGAACTTCCTTCCTGCAGATCACCAGCTGAGCAAACTAGAGAAGCTGCTCTCTTCCAAACATGGTGTACCTGCCCGTGTGCATTTGACCTGACACGTCTTTGTGGGGTTCCAGCTCTCTGTGAAACTCATTATTCACGGCTCGTTTTTAAAGATACCTTACTCATGAGCAAGTTCTATGAATTTGTGTGTGTGTGCGCGCATGCACCCTTGGACATACGTGTATGTGGAGGTCAGCAAACAACCTCAGGTGCCAGTTTTTTAAAGAATGCTATTGACAGTGTTTTGAGACAGGGTCTCTCCTTGGCTTCTACTTCATGCATTTGACTATCCTGGCTGCCCAGTGAGCCCCAGGAATCCACCTGTCGCTACCTCACCAGCATGGGCATGACAAGTACGAACCACCACACCTGGAAAATTCTCATAAAGGAGAATCAAACTCAAGTTCTTATATTTTAGGAGCAGGCACGATCTCTCTGGCCCACTCACCTTTGTGACCTCTCTTGTGATAGTGTGTGAACACAGTATTGTATTTACTATCATTTGCATAAGTGTTCAACAAACTTTACTGTAAAGGGCCTGATGACAGTTTGAATTGATTGGGAAAGCTCTCTTTATTGCATTCAGCTCTGCTGTATAGGCTGGGATAGTAGCCAGAGATGATACTCTAATGAACCGATGTGAAGCTGTTCGTATAAAAGTGTGCTTACATAAATAGTCAGCTAGCCTCTCGACTGGCTTTCTTGGATCCCTATGGCTCTAGCTGTATCTGACTACTGTGAGCTATAGTACTCTTCAATTCTGCTCTATGCACATCTTGGAGATAATGCTTGAATAAGGGGCTATGTGGCTTAATACATATTTCTTATGTATCCAGGGGGTGTCAGACAAGTAAAATGCCCTAGTATCATGATTACTAGAAATGTTGGTGATTGTTATGTAAGCCATGACTACTGGATTATTGACATATCAGAGTGAGATTTGACTCACACTAATTTGGCGGCTGCTTTAGACTTACTCTACTTCCTTGATAATGGGCTAGCTTTGGTGTATATGTTAAAAGCCGCTTTTACCAAAACATTTTCAAGAATAGAAGGAAATGAGAAAAAAATAAAAGAACCCATCTCAGTCTAGCATTTTGAAAGTTTCTAAGTCAACATATGAGAGTTGTAAAAGTGTCTTGGCATTTATTCCTGTCTGGGAAGGGTCATGTGGGGGCTGATTGGTTTGGGGTTTAACTAAACCCAGCGACAACAGATATGAACAATGAAAGATCCGGAGAGAAAACACAATGAGTGACTGACACTGTGCTTTTCTACTTCCGTATTTTGTCTCATGCCCCAATGAGTATTTCATAGAGGAATTATAAAAGCACCTTGAGCTTTATTCAATATGCTTGTGTCACTCTTAAGCCTTTTCTAATGTATGGGTGGAAAGCCTCGCTGATTCCTCACTTTGTTAATATGGCACTAAGAGGAATATGGAATGGATTTAGTCATTTAGAAGCCATGGGCTATACTATTAAGCTATAGAAACCATATAATGATATAAGCTATAAAATCCATTAGTAATTGGGCATTCACACATATGCACATAAGTAAAATGAATTGGGCAGAAAAAAAGAGTCAATAAATATCTATCATATAAACAAATGTGGAGAAATACAGGAAAATAAACTAGACACCAGCAATTAAGGGATATAAAATATAAAAGAGATGGTGGCTCAGTAAGTAAGATGCTTGCTTTGTAAACACTGAAACCTACGTCTTTTAAATTAAAAAGAAATGCCAGAAATGGAGATTCATACTTAATCCTACCCACCACTGGGGAAAGTAGAGATAGGCAGATCCCCAAGGCTAGCTGATCAGAAAGCCTATAACCTTCTTGGTGAGTTCAAAGTCAGTGAGAGACCCTTTTTCAAAACAAGGTGGGGGCTGGAGAGATGGCCCAGAGGTCCAGAGCACTTACTGCTTTTGCAGAAGATCCTGACTCAGTTCCTAGCACCCCACATCAGGCAGATCACAACTCCCTGTTAGGCTCCATTCCAGGGGGAATCTAACGCCCTCTTCTGGCTTCTGAAGACACACACGTGTACATGGTATACATAAACTCACACAGGTATACACACGCGTACACATAAACAAAATGAATAAATAAATCTATAACAATAGCAAAGCTCAGAGAAGACAGCATTCCTGAGGAACAACAGCCATAACTTTCTGTTCGCTACATGCATGTACACATACATGCATGGTCACACACACATGCATGCACTTGCATACACACATACACATGCATGCATACACATGGTCACCCACATATGCATGTACCTGCACAAACGCACATTAATACACACACATTCAAAATTGTGAAAAAGCTTGTGTAACTACATTGGAAAGTTTTGAATTGGAGTGTCTCCCTAATGACCACGGACAGACACAGAACCCAGTTGTGTGCCTTCATCTAAGCGTCATGGTTTGTAGTTTATTTTCCAGTAGAACAGGAGAATTTTTCGTCTCCTTCAGCTGTTTTTTCTTGCAAGACTATGCTTGTTCCACCCATTCATGTAAAGAACAGCCTGTCTCGCCACCCTCCACTGGAAATGAGTTATGAGGCCTTTTATCTTGAGCTACAGAGTGGCTTTAACCTCTGAATAGTTGGATTTCAGTAATTAATGCAAGATCTCATTTCATCTTAGCTCTCCTCCTACCCTAAGAATTCCTTTTCCTGTTCTGATTTGTAGGTATATGGATGATAATAAAGGTAAAGCTCGAATTACCCCATCAGGGACCATGTTAAACATTTTTCTATTGCCCTGTAAGTTTTCAGTGTTAACTCCCTGCTCCTGTCAATTCTGCAAGCAAAGTGAGTCATTGTGACATTAAAAAAACTATGTTCTCTTCCGTATGCTTCAAAGAAAATATTCTATGTAGGGTAGTACCCATCTTAAAACAATTTGTCATGGGCTCATTGCGTAAATTCCTAAGTTCAAACACTAGGCTGTGAGCTAGATGCTGTGGTGTTCTGGACATCAGTTTCAAGTCAAAGTGATGGCTCACCAAAGTGTGACCAGGCAGTTTGAACAGCAGCAGAGTGTGGCATGCTGACTAAGCCCAATGTTCAGCCTCATATGACAGTTGGCTGGTGTGAGCATCTTCAGGCATCTCAGATTCCACCATCTTGCTTCAACTCTTTGAGGGTAAAAGATCCTTTCAGGAAACACATCTTTCCCTCATGCCGATTTAGCAAATAGTTCCAAAAGATTGATTAAAGTTTGAAATGGGTCCAGTGTCCTAACCAAAACAGGCATTCCTGGAATTGTTCTTTGATTTGACATTTCATTGGTTCATCCACACACCCATCAGCTACCACCATGAACCTGGTACTATGCTACGTGTTGGGGACACAAGGCCAAGCGAGAGCCTATGTGGAAACTCGTGGGAGTGGATTGTAAGAAAAGAATTGACACATCCATTATTACATTACATTTTTATCAGTGCTCTAGTGTGATCACGGGCAGAACACCAGGGGAACATGGAAGCATCAAAACAAGGCCCAGGGAAAGCGCCTGGAAGGGATTTGTAGTAATATCAAACTTTTAAGAAGCGCCAGGACCAATGAGACTGCTTTAGAACATGTTAAAAGCTCAGGGACATGTGAACCGCTATCAGACTTTGGGAATGACTAGTGTGTGCCTTGAGCAATGGGAGCCGTTGAATAGATGGTGAAATGTAGACGTGAAGAGAAATGAAGCTGAAGGGGCAGGAGAGATGGCTTTGTGTTTAGAAGCGTGTACTGCTCTTGCTGAGGTCTTGAGTTTGGCTCTCAGCTCCTACATGAAGTAGCTCACAACCACCTGTAACTCTAGTTCTAGGGAGATCTAATGTCCTTTTCTGGCCTCCCTGGGCACTATACTTCACACACACACACATACACACACACACACACACACACGTTTTTTTTTTAAACACACACAAGTCTAGACCCCAGCAGGCTGAGATGTTAAACTAGGGAAGGGGTTCGCAACCTTCCTAATGTTTTCATACAGTCCTCATGTTGTGGTGACCACCAACTATAAAGTTATTTTTGTTGCTTCTTCATAACTGAAAATTTGCTGTTATGGATCATAGTGTAAATATCTGTGCTTCCTGATGGTCTTAGGTGATCCCTGTGAAAAGCTCATGGGACCTCCAAAAGTGGCATAACACACGGAGTTGAGAACTATTGAGCTAGATGCTGGGTAGGAGATGGGATGCCATCCTTGGAACAGGGTAGTGTAGGATGAGGGAAGAAGACAGCTTGCTGTTCTGTGGCATCCCGGAAGCATGGCAACATCATGTCACAGCCTCAGACCTCTCCCTGGTTCTCAACCTGGGAGATTTCCATAAGATTTAGAGTATAATCTGCAAAATACACACGCATCTCTCTTCCCTTAATGGAATTTATGTACCAGTTGCAAAGAGTGTATTGCTTGTTTTCTCTCCTCACCTGTAGTTCCTGTAAGTTCCAGAGCCCTGCTCAGCCAGCCTAATTCTTGCAAGTAATTTCCCTTTGTTTATACTAGTTTAGCTTAATATAAAAAAGGGCTGAAGATGCTATCAGGAGAGAGATGAGATATGATAAGGACTCAGTTGGTAACTGCAGAAGGCCAGGCACTGGGCTGGGCCATATACAGAGTACCTCACTGTATTTCAGTCCATCTGTCAATGTTACGTTCCTCTCCATTGTTCTCATACACTAAGTAAATACCTTACTTCATTTCAAGTAGCATGGCATGTAGGTACATTCAGGGTTCTAGCTGAGCTTGCTCTGCCTAGTACCTAGCACTCTGCATGTTATAATACTGTCCTGTCTGAGGAGCCTCCTTCTGAACCTGAGTGTGAAGTCCTTAGATAGAAATTACGGTTAAAACCTTAGCTAGCTCTAGGCCTGTTCAAATAGGTCATATTGGTCCATGCAAGTGCTGGTGAGGACATGGTAGGCATTCTCCCCTCTAACATTCTGTCCTTTTGACTCTTCTGCACTTGTATCCTGGAATCGAGAATCAGCTTTTAGATTCTGGGGATTGGACTGTAAGCCTGGTGATTACCATGACCCTCAAACGTACTCTCTGGGCTTCAACCTCTCCTGTCCAAAGCAGAGCTGGCTTGCCCCAAGCTTTTCACTTGAGTCCCCAGGTTCTCTTTATACAAACAAGACATGGCCACACTCTGTAGATTTCCCAAGGGAAAATCTTCTTGGCCACTTGTCGGTATCAAAGATTTCATCTAAATCTAAGATGTTAACTGTTGACTCTCACTGAAAAGAGACAGGAGATCCTACCAGACAGGAGGACTTACCAACTCAGAGTTCTTGGAGTTCTTGTTTCTATCTTAACTTTTAAATATCAGACTCCTTACAGATAGTCTTCAGATTTTCATGAAAAAAAATGTTATTCCTTAGTCAGAAGAGAGAATCTGCTGTTTTATCACCTTTGTGGAAACATCCTAAGGCGTACACATGGACAAATTTATACTCTCAAAGAGAAGACTATGAAATGTGTAAGCATGTTATGAGTGGAGGACCTTGGTCCCTGGAAGCAGTAAAGAGAATTATAGCCAGTTACAGTTTCATATTTTTTAAAGGAAGTGTTTGCTTGCAGGTTGACTTTCTCTTGTGTCAGCAATTTATTAATGGGTTATTAGCTTATATGCAGCCAATTTAGAGACATCAGAAAAGCATGATGGAAAAGGGTATTGTTTTTAGTTACTAATTAAGAGTTCAAACAAATAACCACTGCTGTTCTAAATGAGTTCTTAAAGAAGTACTGACACACAGGATAAATGCAGCCTTTATTGGAAATGTCAGTAAAATATAATGAGAAAAACAAACAAATAAACAAAACTCCACCAAGCCTGGAAGTCAGCAGACAGGCCACCAGCCATGCTTTGTGTCTTTGAGACACTGAGAAAAATCTTTGAATTTTCTTCTGCTTTTCTATGAGATAAGTGTATTTTCAGGAAGAGACGGAGATAAAATGCTCAGTCAGTGAAGATACCTGGCTCTGGGACTCCCCACCTCATGTCGCAGTGAATGAATGGGCAGGTGCATTTCAAAGAGCTGTAGTCTGCGCTCAGCAGAGTCCTTGACACTCCACACGCTTGCCTCCCATTGAGCATTTATTGTGTTGGACCTGTGCTTCCCAAAGTTTTATACTATATTAGCTTCTCTCTGTCTTTGAAATATATGATCCTAGAAAATTCTCAGTGAATTAGCAAAACTAACCATTTTGAATTCATTGCCTGGTAGCAAATAATATAACAAGACAAAGACTTACTATTTCCTGTTTGACAAATGCCTAGCCTCATTCGGTTACTTCAAAGTTAAGTCTAGGAGGAAGTAATGAGAAAAAAAGAGAATCCTAGGACAATTTATCCCTGAAAGGTCTCAGATAGAAGTATGTGTTGTGTGGTTACATTCTTTTTTATTTTGTTTTCTTTTCTTCTCTCTCTCCTCTGTGTGTGTGTGTGTGTGTGTCTGAGTGTGGTGCCTGCATTTTTGTATGTGTGTGAGCACATGTGTGAGCATGTGCATGAGCACATATGTGCTTTTGCACGTGGAAGCCTGAGGTTGATGTTAGAACTCATCTTTCATCTTCCACTGTAATCACTGAGGCAGTGTCTCTCAGTCCATCCCAGAAGTCACTGATACGGTGTTGCTAGCTGGCTCTGGCATCTCTCCTCTCTGGCTTCTCAAATTGGAATTACTATGAGGATCAGAACTCAGTTCCTAACACTTGTGAACCGAGTGCTTAAAGCACTGAGTCATCTCCCCAGACTCTAATTATTTTAATTTTTAATTTATTACAAAAATAATAAAATAACTATTGGAATTGTTATGTGTGTATGCACTTTCAAAAGCATGCATGTTTAAATCAGAAGACTACCCTGTGAGGCCAACTCTCTCTTTCTACCCTGAGTCCTGGGGATTGAACCATCCAGCATGCATGTTAAGTGCTTTTACCCTCTGAGCCATCTTGCTGGCCTCTGTCTAATCTGTGCAAATTGGGGAATTATGCCACAAGGAACAATTTAATGTTATGCATATTCTCGGCTTTTTTACATATTTCAGAGGTGTCTAAGGTTTCATTTCTTATGACTGAAGATGCAAATATATCCACATAGAGTTTTTTGGTTTTGGTTTTGTTAATTTGTGTGTGTTTCGATTAGAAACATGAAATACTGGGGTCACCTTGTATCATAGTGTCACTATCCATGTTCCCCACACCCAGCATGAGCTCCCTCATCAAGAAAGACAATGAATTACAAGACTCTAAACCACTGGTTCTCAGCCTCCCTAATGCTGGGAACCTTCAATGTCTTTTAGTTCCTCCTGTTGTGGTGACACTCCCCAGCTATAAAATTGTTTTCCTTGCTACTTCAGAACTATAACTTTGTTCCTGTTATGAATTGTCATGTAAATATCTGATATGCAGGGTAGCTGACCTGTGACCCCTGTAAAAGGGTCCTTTGCCCACAATTGGGTTGCGACCCACAGATTGAGAACCACTGTTCTAAATGAAGGCATCTTGTGCATATGGTATGTTCAGGTCAGAAGTGCCACGCAGGCTGTGCATGGCTGCCAGCTGGAGTCGTAAGCTCCTCTCCCCTTCCCTAAGTGCTGAGAGGCCTCACTTGGTGAACACTAAGTGTCTCTAAATGGTTTCCCTTTAAAAAGGAAAACATGCTTAGAGCATTATTTTGCTTATTGATTTTTTAAATTAAATATTCTAATGGATCCCAGTTGTGGTTTTAATGATGAGAATTCCTTGAAGCCCATCACGGAAATGTGGAAAAAGAATCTTTGTGGGCGCTGAGCTCAGTGTTAGAGACAGCTCTCCGCATGGTGGTCTCTTTATAGAATTCTCCCTCCTCGTCCTTCCTTCTTTCTCTCCTTCTCCTTTTCTCCTGCCTGCCCCTCCCGCCATTTTCCCTTCATCTCTCTCTCCCTGTTTTCTCCTTACCCTCTTCCCTCCTCTCCTTTCTCCCTCTCTCCTACTTACAGAAGTCAGCCACAATTTCCTAAAAATAAATCATATAAGGAACTAAGAGTGTAAGAAGCTAACATTGTTATCTACAAAAAGTCATCCTTTTTGCCTCTAATTTGTATGAAAGTTGTCAGTACACACACACACACACACACACACACACATACACACACACACACCCCTGAGTTGTAACTAACCGCAGTCACTGCAGATGCTTTGTCATGCAGCTTAGTTCCGGAACCCACACGACCATGGGTGACCTGTCACACCCTATGCACCTTCACCTAGCCCTCATGCAGGGCCTGGTAAACACAAGGCATGATCCATGAGCCGAAATGCTTAGCTCTGCTGTTCCTGGCTGGGATTCCTGCAAACTACCTGGCTGAGGTCAAGCCACTCCCCTGCCTAGTTATTTTTCATTTGTGAGGGGGAAAATGTCTCATTCCCATCACTAGCCTTTCTGTTTCAGGAAAGAGTCGAATAAGGAAACAGCACTATAGCAAAGGCTTTGTGGATAGCTCTGCGGAGTTCATTTTCGTGTGCTTCTGGAAACTTAAACCCCAAGGCACAGGGAAGGTTTATAAACAATTGCTGTAAGCTCTTTAGCGGATGACATTAACCAGGAGAGTGGGTGGCATGTGGGATTTGTGGGGCTGCTGAGAGCTCAGAGCCATCCATCGCTAGAAGATTCTGTCTTTGACTTTTCTCACTAGATGATGTCTGCTCATCTAGTCAGCCTTAGTTAGATGATGGAGACTGCTAAGAACTTGTCTTGGCATCACCATAGAAACAGGTAAATTCTAGTGTTGTGTTTTAGAACCAAACAAAGTAGTGTTTTTACTGTCTGAAGGAAATGACGAAGACAAGAAAGACTGACAATCAGATGAAACATTAATGGTCTGATTGCTGGGGAAAATGAAGCTCAATTATTTAAAAAACACATATTTCTTCACACATACATCACAGACATATGCATATACACACTCATATATGCATGTGTATATGTTTGTGTGCTTATATGCTTGATATATACATATGTGTATATATATCTACATGTATGCATATATGTATGTATAGATGTAATATATGTGTCAAGGTCACAGTCAAACAATATTTTTATAGCTATGCATGCAATTTCTCTACATAAAAGCACAACTTTACTTTTCGAACAACATGTGTATTAGTGTTTGGCTGCTTATATATTTGTGTATCATTTGCCTTCCTGGTGCCTACAGAGGCCAGAAGAGGGTGACAGATCCTCTGCAACTGGAATTACAGATGGTTGTGGGTCTCCATGTACATGCTGGAAAATTAAACCCAGTCCTCTGGGAAAGCCTCTGGTCCTTTTATGCGTTAAGCCATCACTCTAGCCCCAAGAGTAATTTTTTTTTACCCAGGGTGCACCTCACAATACAATTGATAATGTTAGAGAACAGTGCGCAGCCATCACAGAGTAGAGACACAAAGATGTTAAGTAGCTCATAGTCCCGATCAATTGATCCAAACATTGGCCAGTAGGTTTGCTTGTCTGAGACAAGTTATCAGAACATGCTGGCCTCAGACTTGTACATCTCCCCTCTCAGAATGCTGAGCACTGGGATTGTAAGCATGGACAAGCACACAGAGCTCCCTTTAAACTTTTGGATAGAGCAGTGTTACCGATTTGGGAATCTTACAGCCGAGGTAAGTTATTTGCACAATCTGATCTTTTTAGAGCTTCAAATCTATGTCCGACTGCAACATCATCATTAGATTAATAATGGAAATCAGAGGCCAGATGCAATCTGTTTTGCTATGGGCTTAGTTCTTTGTCCCTTTTCTTCTGAGAGGAGTGTCCTTTCTGGTGGTGTGAGTGGAGTTAATTACACAGACTCACGGATCAATTAATGATAGGCTACATCGAGAAGGGGATCATCAAGTGATTTTTGTTGTGTGAACATCATGGTGTGTGCTTACACACTCAAGACAGTTAGAATGCTGCCAGGTGATGCAATCTTATGGGCTGTTGTCACACTCACAGACCATCACTGGCGGCAATATTCACCTAGGACTAACTATATATCTGTGAGTATTCACACATACAAACTTGAGTTGGATTGAGTTGTAGATGAAACTTTAAAATTGGCTTTTTGGTGTTCCTTATTATTATTATTGAAAGTCTCCATTGCTATTTTTCTTGTGATTTCTATAGGTATTAAGCTTTTTTTCCCTTTTATTGTGTGTGTGTGCGTGCGTGTGTGTGTGTGTGTGTGTGTGTGTGAGTGAGTGAGTGAGAGAGACGTAGAAAGAAAGAGAGAATGTGCATATGAGTGTAGTGACCGGAGAGGCCAGAAGAGGGCATTGCATCCCCTGGAGCTGGAGTTACAGGCAGTTGTGAGCCTCTTGGCATGGGGGTTGTGAACTGAACTCAGGTCCTCTGCAAGGTGGCCCTAGAGCTCTCTCTAGGCCTTCTGTGTGGTTATAGAGTCAGTTTTAGGCATGAAGTAACTTTTTGAAAAGATGTGCTGTTATAGAAAGGCTTGAAAGTGCTAAGGAAGTAAACAGGACAGCATTTTTGTTCAGATGCTGTTTGCCAGGGCTAGGAAATGAGTCATTTTCTTAGATTTCATGACTCTATCTAGAAAGAGGAAGGGGAATTATAGCACAAGTCGCTCACTCACTGTCCAGAGGAATATGCAGACACTGTAAGTTTGTTTTTATGTTTAACTGCAGACTTTGTTAAGAACACAGAGGACCTTCCTGGAGTGTAAATAATACAGATTTGACTGTACAGTGATTGGAAATGTACCCCCTACAAAGCTATTTAACCTCCGAGAACAGACTTCAGTCCCCTTTGCTTGCTATGGGAGTCACCTGGACTCTTCAGTCATATGCTGAGGCAGAGGCACAGGTTCTGACCTCCTAAGGGCCGGCCTTGCTGCTGTGTCTCTTCTTCCTATCCTCTGTTGACGCAGCTCCTGGAAGCTTCTTAATGTTCCCTTCCCATCTCAGCTTCTCATGGGCCTCGGTAGACTTCGTACCATTCTGGCTAACTCGATGCTAATCTTTCTCTACAGACACTCTTCACCTCTTAGTTTTTCCTTTTTCTTTCTCAGAACACATGGTCTCCACCTGGGGGGTTCCTGGAACAGGAACATCCTGAGCCCTGCTCAGGGATGCCTGCCCCTCAGCTCTGCTTTTCTGCGCTTGGAACTTCTTTTATATGTGCTGTGGCAGTGGGAAGGGTTGATGGGACAGGGGAGTCACTTCCTTGTTATGCTGTCCTAAGTCTTCAGCTCTGAGACATTTGCCCTGTGCCTGTTCAGGAAAACTTCCCTCCCCCAGCTCTGAAGTCTGACCACTTCCCTTGCAATGTCATGAAGGGAAGGGCTTTCCCCTCACTTAGTTCTTTTTTCTCTCTTTTACCTGTCTCTCCTTCCTTTCTTCCTCCCTTCCTTCCTTCTTTCTTTCCTCTCCTTCCCTCCTTCCCTTCCCCTCTCCTTTTCTTCCTCTTTCCTTCCTTCCCCCTCATTTTCCTTCCTCTCCTTTCCTTTTCTCCTTCCTCTCTCCCTCCCTCCTTTCCCTCCTCCCTTTCTTCCTACCTTTCTCCCTCCCTCTTTCTTATTATTCTACTTTCTTATTCCAAAGAGCTGCACCCTGGCCTTCTGAGCTGTTGTGCCTGTAAAACTTAACCCAGTGCTCTTTATCACTGCAGAATCTTGATTTACTCATCTTCTCAGGTCACTGACGTAGCCCTGTGTGATGAAGCAGTTCTACCACAGGTCACCTTCCTATCCAGGATTTATTAAAGTTTTGTTTGTAGTTGCAGATTACAGTTCACTCTCTGAGATCTCTTGACTTGTCACTTTGAATGTCAATTGTTTTTGTGTGTGTGTGTTTGTGTGTGTATATGTGTACGTGTGTGTGTTGTGCATGTACGTGTTCATGTGAGTACGTTCACATCTATGTGCATTTGTGTGCATGTGTACATGGTAGCCAGAAGTCACTTTCAAGTGGCTCATTTGCTCTCTCTCAACATTATATTTTTTGAGATGGGGTCACAGAATATGGAGCTTCCTGACTGGTGAGGCTAGTTAGCCAATGGGCTTCAGGAATATACCTGTCTGTACTCCCCCCCCCCCAGCACAGGAATTACAGACAAGTACCACCATGCCAGCCTTTTGATGGAGAATGGGGATCCAAGCTCACATCCTCATTGTGAGTGGAGACACTTGCCTAACAGACAAAAATCTCTGCATACCCACACTGACTCAACAACTTTACAAACACTGGACTTTCTCTCCCCCAAGTTGTTTTCCCCAGTAACTGACCATTGCTAATGACATTGTTTACCAAAACTTCTGGACCTCTAGTGATTCATCATCATTTTATTACCTCTTAAAGAGATGACCAAAATGGATGTTTTCCTCAACTTCAATCCCCAACCAGGCCAATTTATTTCCCGCTAACATTTCCATGGTCTCACATGTTTACCCCTATCACTAACGTACTAGGTTGTTTCCCAGATATTTGTTTCTCCAACTGTCTCCCCCTGCTAGCCAGTGAGTGCTTGGCAGCTGAGCTGAAGGTCTCAGTTGCCCTCATATACCTCATGCTGAGCTCCATGCCTGGAATGCACTTTTGAGTTCAGTAAATATTGACATGCTGAGTAATGCCTCAGCCCCACTCCTGGGCTCCTCTTCTCTGTGTGGAAGAGAGGGTTTTTTATTTTTTTATTTTTGTATTTTTTGAAGACAGAGGAAAGCTTTGGGAGTGGGGTAAAGAAACACATTTACCATGGAACATGAAGATTGAAAGTCTACATCAACTCTCCAGTGTTTTGGTTGTTTATCAGACAAATAAGATTCACCCTTGAAAATATTCTTGGGGCTGGAGAGATGACTCAGCAGTTAAGAGCACACACTGCCCTTGCTTGGGACGGGAGTTCTGTTCCCAGCACCATGGCAGGTGTCACACAACTGCTTGTAATTCCTTCTTAAGGGAATCTGATGCCCTCTTCTGGCCTCCCCAGGTACCTGCACTCACGTGTACAGACACACACAAACCCACCTATGAATTTTTTAAAAATCAGTTTTAGAAGAACTATTTTAAGGTTTTTCTTTGTTTTGCATCTGTGAATTCTGATGATTATGGGAATAATACCAATGTAAGTTGTGTTAAATCTTTTATATAATAGCAAACATTTTTACATATGACTTTATATATTACTTAAAAGTCTTTATCCTTTCTGAAGCCCTGTATTTACATCTGATTCTGAAAGTTCTGGCTACTTCTTCACTATAAAGAAAGTTGATTATTTTCCAAAAGATAAACTTAGAAATTTTGAGTGGAAGAGATATTGCTTTTGTCTTATTCGTTCTGTTTTTATCAGCAACACAGTGCCACATTCTGGTTAAGTTACAAACAGAGTTCTTTTGGCTCAGTTCTAGTCAAGGCTTGAGAACTTGTATCTAGTGGTGGTCTTCTTGCTGGCCATCTCTAGGTGGCACCGGGTGTCACATAGCCAAAGGCAGGAACACATATGTTTGTCTCCTATAAAAAGCCACCAGGGGGGCTGGAGAGATGGTTAAAGGAGATGCTCACAACCTCCCCCACTCCAGCTCTTCCCAAAAAGAAAAGCCACAGGATTTAATCATCTCTTTGTGCCCTGCTTTCAATTCTGTCACTGTAGTAAAATAACCTGACAAACCTTGATGCCCTCTCTAATTCTCTTCTCCTAAAGTACCTAGATTTTTCTAACTACTTCGTAATGGTAGAAAATGGAGCTTCAGATAGCCTGCCGAATTACATCTATAGCCAAGAGCAGAGAGAAACAAATGCATGCATGCTCCCGTGCTTGTGCTTGGACCCCTTGCAGAAGGGATGGTGCTGCCAGTGGTGGAGTAGACCTTCCCACGTGAACTGACTTAAGACATCCCTCTGCAGGCCAACCTAGTGTCACTGATCCTTTATGGAGACGCTTTTCAGATGATTCCAGGTTGTCCAGTTTACCACTGAAGCTAACCAGCACAGTGCCCTCTCCCACGCCATCTCTAATTCTCATCTCCTGAAGCTCCCAGCTTTTTAAATTGACAGTTGATTAATTTCAAATCCTATCAGCACCTCAACTTGGAGAATAATTTCCACATGAAACTCGAGGAAAACCTAGAGTAGCACATGACCCTCTCCCGCTATTTTTCTTTTCTTCCTGATACTTAGTATTATTGGATTATTGTTGGTCCCCCTAACTCTCCACGTGTGGATTCCTTGATGACAAGTGAATCTTTTCTTTGCAGACATGTCACTAAGCTGCGCGTTGCTGTGGGTTCAGCACGTGGGCATGTTTCAGCTTCAGATCTCCATCTTAGCCAAGGATCAGTTTTCGTCCATGACAAGGAAAACAGTTCGTAACTGTTTAGCCACATGCTCAGCCAGGTGAGGCAGAGTCTGGACTACCTATGTTTGTATCGAGATGTCTTGCCAATGACACCATGTGGTGTCCTCCCAATATTTTCACCGTTCTTTCATTTAAAAAAAAAGGTAGCACATTTAAGTGGTTTATCAGTGTAATATATTGCTTGGTTTATGGCATATTCAAATTTTAACATAATGTTTTCATGGAAACCAGAAATACATGCATGACCTTTAGTATCAAAATGCTAAGTCCTTTAGGATGGTGAGGATGACAGTTACCTGTTAGTATGATAGACATGTTTTCTGTTGGTCAGGTATAGTGGTACATTCCTGTATTCCCAAGCAGTCAGCAAGTAGGGACAAGAGGATCAAGAGTTCAAAGTCAGCCTCAGCAAGTTTCAGGCCAGTCTGAGAAACAAGAGACCTCATCTCAAAAACCAAAGTTTTCCTGTTAATATAAATAAAAATTTTAAAGTTTTTGAGGCTCGGAGGGGCTATTCCACAGTACACAATCACCTCAGAACTTCTCCCTTTTTAATCCCTGGTATCAAATACATATGTTTATATTGTTGTGTTTTCCAGTTCATTTCCTATTAAGTCAAAGACCCTACAAGGTGGAGGCCTTAGCTCAGCATTGCATCTTCCATTCTAACTAGTGGATTTGTTTGTTTGTTTGTTTGTTTTGTTTTGTTTTCTGAGACAGGATCTCAGTATGTATTCTAGTCTGGCCTTACACTCATAAGTCACCTGTCATTTGAATCTTCTTCCTCCTGCCTCCAATTTATGAGCTCTGGAGTTACAGGCCTGTTCCACCACCCAGGGGTGGGGCCAGATATAGAAACCTATAATTTCATGCATGCTAGGCAAGAATTCTACCAGCTAAGTCCCAAAGTTGTGTTTTATGCATAATTGTTACCATGTAAATGTTCTTTTAATGAAGAAGTGATTGGATTCCATGATGATCAGTCTCAGTTTTCACTGTGATAAGATGTAAAATTTCCTGGGAGATGAGCCTCTTTCTCTGCCTGCCAGGGATTCTTTTGATGGCCTTGCTTGTGTGGGAAGCCCTGCTTACCTGTCCTTGGTACCATTCCCTGCTTGGATCCTGGACTGTGCAGGATGGAGAAGGGGGCTGGGCAGCAGCTTGTGTTTCTCTCTCTCTGCTTCCTGGTTGTGAGTGTCTTGTGACCAGCTGCCTTAACTTCTTGCGGCCTTCACTTCCCTTCCATGGCTGAGTGCACTTGAACTGTGAGCCAGAATAAGCCTTTTCTCCCCTAAGTTGCTTTTGTCAGAGAAGTTTCATCATGGTGACAGGAAAAGAAACTAGGAGAGATTTTGAAAAATAGTTTGGGCTATAGTATATCATTTTATAAATAGCAAAGATTTGTTGTCATGATTTTATCTGTTTTCTGAAATCCAAAAAAAGTCATTTCTCACTTGGCAAAGTAAATTAATGTTGAGTGATCAATGTCAGTATATAAGCAACATAGATATTTGGGGTTTTTTGTTTCACTGTATCTTTTGTGTGTGTTTGTGGTATAGCAGTGAACATCCATTATACCTTGTGCCTTCAAGTTTGTTGAAAGAGTTCTTGAGTTTATATAATAACCCATTTGGGTTCAGGGAATAAACCACATCCATGTTTGAATATGAACCAAAGTGAACCAATTATAGGATAAGTATATAGACTGTAACAACACACACACAGAGACATACACACACATACATACATACCACACACACAGACAGATATACACACAGACATACACACCACACAGAGAGACAGAGGCACTCACATATACACCACACACACATACATATGGACAGATATACACATACACATACCACACGTATACACATACTACACAGACATACCACACACACAGAGAGATATTTACACACACATACCACACACACACAGACACATACACATATACCACACAGACATATACACACAAACACACACACATACCACACACAAAGATGCACATACAGACAGATATACAAACAGACACACCCACCACACAGAGAGACAGACAGAGATACCTACACCACACACACGGACACATACACAGACACACACACTTCCATGACATTTACTGAATTTTAATTCTTATTGAAATCAGAGAGACAAGTAGCTCAGAGTTGCTAGTAATTTATCACACCACCCTTAAAATCAAAATCTGAAATAAAAATTAGAGATGATCAGACAGTCGACTAGTACCTGCTGGAAACATAATAAAAGCAACAATAATAGGATTTTTTTAAATGTTAGAATTACATCAAAGGAAATAATTAGGAATTGAATCACAGGGTAGATGCCACCCTCAAATATAGATAAATAGGTTGTTATTGTGTTAATTTGGGTCACTCATTTAAGGAAAGTGCAGTGAATCGGTGTTCCATGTCCAGAGCCTGGCATCACAATTAGACAAGGACCTGCATTTGGCCCTTTACACCTTAGTGAAATTTTTAAGTTTTTTTGTTTTTGTTTTTTTGAGACAGGATGTCATTAGTTCAGAAATGATCTCAAACTTGCTATATTGGCAAAGATTACCTTGAACTTTCGATCCCCCTGTCTCAACCTCTCCAGTGTTGGGCTTGCAGGCAGGCATTCCCACTCTGTTTTTGTCATGCTGGGGATGGAACCAAGAGCCTCCTGCTTGCAAGGCGAGGCAAGTGCTCTAACTGTGCTACATGAAACCCTCACCCCACCTCACTGGATTGGAAACTCTTGTTCTTCTCATCTTGGGAGATCACAGTGCAGGGCGGGAAAACGTGAACCCCTGGATACACTCACAGGGTGCCTCTGAGTCCTCCTCCTTAATCCTCTGACTTCTTTTTCAGGTGTTTATACACTCTTGTCCCCCCCTGGGACATGCCTTAACACAGTGCTCAAAGCACGAGTCCAGAACTGTGTCCCTACCCCACAGGCATTAGTGTTTGGTCAAGGCTGCCCCCCATACCTAATTGGGCTGTGTCACTCTGACCTGTGATGATACAGACTTGTCCTTGACGGGCAGAGGCAGAGAGTCAGGAATTTGAGGGCAGCCTCAGCTACATAATTTGAGAATAGCTCAGATACTTGAGAGCCTGTCTCAAAACAAAGCAAAATAAGACAAGGAGAATACAGCACTGAATAGAGTGGTATTTTGGTCTCTGTTTCTGAACACTACAAAACTGATTCCTGTTTTTATCTATTTTTAGGGCAGGTGTTTGTTTATACATCCTAGCCCTGTCTCTGTAATTCCCGTTATGTTTGTCACTCAATAGCTTTTGCATTACCTACCTTTGTACCAGATATACTCTGAAATAAGGGATACTCAGTAAGTCATATTTTAAACTAAATGACTTGGTCTAATTTATGAAACCATTTGGGCTGGAAGAGCCCTACAGCGAACCACATAGCTCATCCTCCTTTCCTAGCAGAGTGGGAGAGATTTTTATTGTCTATAAAATTCATTCTGGGTGGGTATCTATTCTCAGCCTTCATTATCTCTGGTGTGAGCGATTCCACAGCCTCCCTTGGCAGGCTTCCTTATTGCTGAGCTGGCCTTGCTTATTAATCCTGTAATAATACCTTATGTTCTCCAAATATTGAGGCAATGCTTAAGTCTCCCCTGCTAACTCATCCCTCCCTGCCCACCCTTTTGAAATGCTTCTCATATGTGTGCATGTATGTGTGTGTGTGTGGGGGGGGGGGATTATGTAAGCACACAGCACCAAATGATGTGGAATGTACGCTTGTCCCGAGGCTTTCTACAAGGGGCTTCTTAGGATGGACGTTGTCAGTCCATAGAAAATTAAGCTGTTAAATCTGCAGCACCAGGCTGGTGATGGAATGGCTGGTGCCATGGGATGAAATTGCTTTGCAGACATATGAATTTTGCGGCCGGGAGTGTTCATCCTTTCTTGTGCACTTTAATGGTACCCTTAGATTAATGTGATGATTTACAGGTGATTACTGGCTTGTCTGTGCTGGTTTTGGGACAAGAGCATCAACTGGACCTTTGCAGCTTGTCCTGGAAATGGAACTGATTATAGACAGGTGCTGGGGAGATGACTCCATTGGCAAAGCGCTTGCTCTGCCACCGTGAGGGTCAGAGTTCAAGCTCCATGGCTCATGAAACACAGCTGGCAGTGGCGTGCACATGTAACGTCAACACTGGAGAGGCAGACAGGGATCCCTAGAGCTGGGCCAGCCGCACTATCCCGCTTCGTGAGCACCAGGCCCAAGAGAGACAGCTGGGGACAGCGCCTAAGCAACAGCAGCCAACACACACACAAACACACACACACACACACACACGTGTATAAGCCTCCACACACAAGTATGCATCTACACTCACATACATGTGAACATACACATACATACACATTGTCTTTGTAAACATTTTTAATCTCTTACGGTTTTCATTTGTGTGTGTGTTTGTTTGTGTGTATGTATGTGCACTACATAGGGCATGTGTGGGGGTTGGTCAAAGGACAACAGATCCGGGAATATAGCCTCTCTCCACCACATGGGACCTGAGGATCAAAGTCTGGTACCTTTACTCACTGAGCCATCTCACTGGCTCACGATGTTGTTATTTTAAAAAGAACCGATGTGGGATTGGGTGAGGAAGAAGCTTCATGTCCTGCGTTTTTTTAGCTGTCTGTTCTCCCAAAGCTGGCGCTGTACCCGTCTATTTCTTCAGTCCCTCTTACTATTCTCCATGTTCCTATCCCAAGCCACTGGTGTGCTGCTTGTGCTGGCTGGTGTTGGTGGCTTTCTTTGGAGAATTGCCCAGGACAGCTGCAGAGCAGAGGAGCCGGAAGCTCCAGTCCCCTCTGTTCCACAGGAAATCTCAGGTCTTTCCTTTGTGTCTGAAGACAAACTCTGACATCCAGCTTGCGGCCTGTGCCTCCCCGGCAGGGTCTATCAGAAGGAACTGTCTGCATGAAAATCCACTTGCAAACCAAATTGTCCTTTGCCAGCCTGCTCTCCTTTCTCTGATGACAGAGGTAGATGAATATAAGCCTGTTAGTCCTGGAGCCTCTGGGGTCCTCCTCTTTGCTTCTAGAACACCGGTCTCCAATCCCAGGCCACAGGGATACCTGATGTGGCTTCTGTGGCATTTCTACCACGGCAAACACGCCAGACCCCGGACCCCACATCTGCAGAGGGGAAGCATGGTTCTGAGACTGATGGTCATTTGCTTCACATTCTCCGAGGTCACAGAAGTTACTACGTTTTCAGACTGAGCAAACTCCTTTGCGGAGGTTCATTTTGTGGAGAGTTTTAGTCTCAGACTTCTGAGACTGGGGTGTTTCACCTATCAGAGTGTGAGTCACACACTCCAAACACACTAGATGGGTTGGACAAGTGGACCATAATTCCTTTCGAGCCTTTCGCCAGGATCCTGAACATTTTGTCCTGCCTCAGAGCTACGTGGATACCACTACTGAAAGTTTGCGTTCCTGGGAGCAGACAGTCCTCCACCAACTCACTTCAGTCCTCCTCGTTCTTTTTTTGCAGCTGCTCTCATAGCAAGGCCTGATTTCCATCGTTTAACTCCAATAAAATATATATACACAACCCAGTTGATACAAAAGTATGAGACAAGCGGAAGAGCAACTGCAAGTTGGAAACTTCATTTGGACACAAAGCAAACGAAGATTTCAACATTTTACTTTTCTTTTTTTTTTTTTTCACTGCTCCCTAGAATGTTTATCCACAAGTGACATATGTGGCCTGGAGCCAGGTGCAGAATACTACAAAATAGGAGAGGGCTCTTCTCATGTAACCCTCACAGTCTAACCACTGACAGCGCCCTCATCGCGGCTCCAGAACACACCCGTGTGTGCTGGTGTCTCCTTCTGACACGGTGCGGGAATACCAACTGAGAAACATGCTTTATCTGAGCTATGAAGGCTTTTTTTTTTCTTTTCTCTTTTTAAGAATGAAAGTGGACCTCAGTATGCCATGCATTAGCCTAGGGCACCCATGACAACTTGCCTGCTCATGAATGTTCCAGAAACTATTGTTGCAATTGAGCATGGCAAGTTCACTGTAGTATTTCTTTTAGTTTCCTGTAGTTTCCTTTAGCTGTGGAGTCCTGAAATGAATAGCTGACCACCTCAGTCATCTCCCTTTCTGAGAATGCTTTTCACACAGGTGCTGCTCCACAAATGTTTGCAGATTGCCCGGAACTCCATTTCATGTGAGTTCTCAAAGCAATTTTCTAAGGTCCTGTCCCAAATACATAATTGATAACTCTGAGAAATAAGCAAGGAAATTGTATTTACATAGCATGTTTCTGCAATCATTAGCAGACTGACTTTGCAATGAGAATTCGGAGTCTAATCGACTTAGGACAGTATTCTAGGATGACTGCACACCCCCGTGGTCGACTGACCCACTAGTACTTTCTCAGCTACTCTCTGAAACACAGAGCAGACTTTTCAGAAAACACATACTGAAACATTTTAAACAAGGAACACCTAACATTCTATCCTGCAACTATGCATTCTTTCTGTTTGATTGATGTCTTCTTTGGTGTGTGAGTATGTGGTCTGTGTGTAGAGACCTATTTGCTGTTCTTTCAGAGAGAAACAGAATCAAGGTATTGTGTTTTCATTTCTGCTGCTGTGATAAAGCACCATTACAAAAAAAGGGAGAGGTTTATTTGGCTCATAATTGCAGGTTATGGTCTCTTATTGCTAGGAAATCTCCAAGTCAGAGACTTGAGAAAGCTGGTCATACTCTATCCATAGTTAAGAACAAATGCATCCCTGCTGTCTGCTTGCTTTCATTTAGCTATCTCCTGTTCTGTGTAATTCAGGACCCACCACCCAGGGAATGGCGCTGCCCTTAGTGGGCTGTGGTCCTCTTACATCAATTAATCATCAAAACGATACCCCCTCCCAGACATGGCCACAGACTACTAAGCTGAGCTAGATAACCCCTCCTTAAGACTCTCTCCCAGTGATTCTGAGTTGTGACAAGCCGACACTTAAAAACTAACCAGTGCAAGCTTCTGCCACACTCTAAAGCCAGCCTCCATTCACCTTCAAATCAGCCTGTCCTTTCCATGGCCTGATCCTACCTGGAACAGTATTTCCTTCATTTGTCAACAGAGATGAAACAAGCCATGCCCATTTGCATTCAGGTCACATTAGAAAGCAGGGGTGCACATTGTCATGATGTGTAATGTCCATTGTGGAGAAGGCATCTTCAGCGATAGTCATGGATACTCAGAAGTTCAAGTGCAAAATATTCCACTATAGTCTTGGCACAGCCTTTTTAACTCTAAAAGACATCAAAACAAAACAAGGCTGAGGAGAGAGTTTGGTGGGTAGAGCACTTTTGAAGCAAAGTGTAAAGACCTGAGCTTGGGTCCCCAGAACCTACATAGAGCCTAGAGTGTAATAGCACATGTCCGGCGTTTATAATCCCACAGCTTCCTGTGGTGAGCTGGGAAATGGAGACAGGGAAGTCTCCAGAGCTCCTGGGCCAGCTAGCCCTGCTTACACAACAGTGAACAACAAAAGACCCTGTTTTAAGGTGGAAGATGAAGACCATACCTGAGCTAGAACTGGCCTCCATGGACACAGGAAGGCTCACAGAGGCTCATGGGCACCCACATTCACATATGAACACACACACACACTCAGACACACAGGATTTAAAACCAACCAACAGACAACAACAAAACCAGCTTGTATCAGGTGGCTGAGACCTGAAATCTGTACCTAAAGCTGTTCTAAGTGCTAAAGTTTTGTCTCCCTTGCCTGGCTGCTGTGTAGACTGTAATGTGACATCTTCACTGCTGATTGGATTAGGCTATGGATTGGCTACCAGTTCTGCACAGGCTAGCCCCAAAGCCCTGATTCATTCATGGATACAGGAAGAAAAGCCCCCATAGGTCAGTGGGCCAGCCATAAGGCAATGGCTGTGTTTAGCATTTCTGTGATCAGATGGACCAAGTTTGCTTCCAGCCCTGTGATGGAAGAGAAGATGTTCAACTCTGGATTTTGCCTTTGTCTCCCCATCTGTTCAGTGGGAATTAGCCAGTTGAAACAAAAGCAAAAACTAAAACAGTGATGTCTAACCTGCTTATCATAGGGCACCTAGAAAATGCTGGCTAATATTGAAGGGTAAAATCATGCTTGTAATGTCATCCTTTTATCTTTACCTTGCATGATTATAATCTAAGTTTTTCACAGTTTCAATTTATAACACAAATATAACTTAGTGTTTGGGGCTCAATGCCAATTTGAACATATAAAGGTGCCTCTAAAAATCTGGGAGTCAGTGAGGTGGCTCAGTGGGTAAAGGTCCTCGTTACAAAGTCTGGTGGCCTGGGTCTGAGCATGGTAAAAGGACAGAACCAATTCCAAACAGCCGTCCACCCACAGCTGTGGCACACACACATTGTGCTGGTGAGTTTTTGTCAGTCTGACACGGACTAGAGTCATCTGGGAGGAGGAAACCTCAGTTTAGGGATGGCTCCATCACATTGGTCTGTGGGCATGTCTGCATGGCATTCTCTTAATTGTTGGTTGATGTGGGAGGGCCCAGTGCTCTGTGGGCCGTGCCACCCTTGGGCCGATGGGCCTGGATGGCAAAAGAAACGTAGCTGAACATGAGCCTGGGAGCAAGCCAGGAAGCAGTGTTCTTCTATGGCACCTGCCTCTGCTTCTGCCCTGACCTCTCTGCAACCAGCTGTGATTGGGATGTGTAAGCCAAATAAACCCCTTCCTCCCCAAGCTCACAAATACAAAGTAATTAATACACAAACACACACATATGTGTATATATATACCTAATATATACATATTTAGTTATTTAGTATGTTTTCATATACATATATATGTATACGAAATATGTATATGTATATATACATATATAAAACTTTAACCAGGATATAAAAACAAAGAGGCTAGACTGAGTAATTTTCTGTTTCCAGTTTTGATTCAATATTTTCTTAAAGCGATGTTTTCCATTATTTTTTATGGATTGTTTTCTGCACTCACACAGAGGGTTTTCAAAGACCCTGATCACTCTATATTTTTTTAAGAAACAGTGTTCTGTTTTTATACTCAATTTAATGGCTTTTCCCCTCATTCTGTAGCTCTGAAGCCAGGGATGATAAATCAAAAACTAATATTTCCGAGCACCTCAAAAAATAAGAGCCTGTGATAGATTAAATATAGGCTAAATGAGGCCCATGGCTGATTGGTTCTAATTAGATATAAGGTAAACATTCTCTCAGTTGTGCCTTTTGTTAAAATCAGGACGAATGGCTGTGTGTGCCCTCTGCGCTGCCCTTTGCAGAATCATTTAAAAATATTTTGGGTCTGCTGTCGCTGAGACAATATGGCTCAGCAGCACATTGGTAACTTCATAAGCTTGTCACATTTGTCATGCAGACAATGTTCTTTATATGCAAAGCTATCAGGCAGATTGAGTCCGTAATTCTTCTTTGCATGAAATCATCCGATGGAAGCCCAGTATCAAATGGAAAGCTGCACTGGCGTTTGGAATCTTTCAAGCCGGGGCTGGAGTTGTTTTAGGACAGACACTCTTTCTGGAAAGTTCATCCGGTTATGCTTTTTTGCAGCATATCTCTGACTGTAGGTTCTGCCTCTTCCATTGTTGTTGTTGCTGCTGTTGACATACTGGTACATGGACTTACTTCTTGGTTATGTTTGACATTGTATGTATGTGTGACCTGTGCTGTTGCATGTGGACGTGCGAGCATGTGTGCATATGTATCTGTGTGTGCTCATGCATACTTGAGGAGGCCAGAGGAAGAGGTCAGATGTCCTCATCTATCCCTGACTTGTTCCTTTGAGACAGAGTCTTTCACTGAACCTAGAGCCAGACTTGCAAGCACCTGCCGTTCCTGGCCCTGTTTAATGGGCCTTTAATGGCATGACCACCAGCAATCACAACTGGTGGATCCTGGGAGAGGGAGCCAGGTGCAAACACTAGGGTATGGAGACCTCAGGAGGCTGTGAGCACTAAGCACATGAGAAACATGGAGACAGCTTCAGTGAGACAGTTCATTTTATTGAGGGAGGAGAGGAATAAAGTTTATCTAAACCTTTGGCGGTGAGTAGGGACTATCAGGGTGAGTGTACACCATTGGCTGGGGCCAGGGGCCTGGGATGCCTCATTTGCATTAGGTGGAATTCAAAGGTGCTGCTGGACTTTTCCTTATAAGGGGAGAGGAAGTTTAACCAGGCTGCCTGGCAACTGGACCTCCTCAGGAAGGCAAGGGTGGGAGCAGAGGGCTACTGCACCAGGGCATGAAGGTCAGGGTCAGGGAGGGCATCTCTACTCCTGCTCATCTGCAGTGGAGATTGATAGGGCTGGGATATGTCTCAACCCCACTCTTGCTTTGAGCAAGCAGCTGGCGCTCCAAGCTGCTGGATTTTTGCATGGTTGCTGAGATCTGAGCTCAGGATGATGTCTTACACTCTGAGGTCTCTCCCATGGCCAGGTTTGGACTCTTTAAATTGACAAACTTCAAGATTAGTCTACCCCATGGGACTTGCTTCCTCATTCTTGCTGTGCCAGCCAGTTCTGGAAAGGTAGGAGGCAGTACCTGCTTCCTTGTTTTGATCAGATCTCCAAAGATAATGCTTGTTAACCGTGATGAAGCGTCAGTCCATCTCAGAAGCGCAAGCTGCGTGTAATGTGTAGTTTCTGTTGGACCAACCAGTGGGAGAATCCTTACAAATTGTGCATATAGCCCAAGGGAAAATTTGGGAGGGTCGGTTTAGGTTTACTTATTTTACTCAGTGGTGGACTTTTTCAGGAAACTGGCCCACCCATGGCAGCTTCAGGGCTAAATGAGGACAGAAATGGCTTGAAAAAAATGCACACAGCCCATGTGCTTTTGAGCAGCCCCTTGGCAAGCAAGTTCCTGTTGCAGTGTGGGCTGCCTGCCAGGACTCCCCCAAGCACTCCCTGTGCTGCGTGCCTTGGAATGTGGGAGAAGCTTCTCCAATGTCTGTCCTGAGTGCAGCTTGCCAGGCTCACAGCCACCCAGCTCAGAACTCAACATGGCAGGGCAGGGTATGGCCAAGCGAGGAGTATATTCTCTCTCTCTCTCTCTCTCTCTCTCTCTCTGTGTGTGTGTGTCTCATTTTTCCCTCCCTCCACCCCTTTTCTCCTTCCTTCCATTTCTCTGGCTTTGCTCTTGAATAGTTTTGTTTCTGAAGGGAGATCTGCTTTGCATGCTTTGAATTGATTGTAGGATCTGCCCATGTAGGGTGGCTCTTGAGCAAGCATGGGCCGAGCAAACCCTGATTTCCCAGCTGATCAACAATTCTGTTTTTTTTTTTTAACAAAAGAAAACTGTTCTTCTGCTCCCCATAAGTTCACTGCAAAGCCTCCATCTGGAATGAATTCGGCATCTTTAACAAATATGTGTTCTCTCTTCAAAAACCATCTAAAAATAGTGCTCAAGCAAGGCAGACAGAAATATTTTGACGTTTTCTGCGTGTTTCGTGGGGTAAGCACAGTTTGAAACGGGCTCTCTGTTAATTTTCACACGAGTAAGAGTTGATGTACTTTTTCTGTCTGCATGCACAGTGTATTTTACTCCAGGGTGATTTCTGATTCCAAACACAGCATAGCAATTGTGTTTGTTAGAAAGGCCCCACTTTGATCACAGCTGGCCCTCATATAGAATTCCGGTTACAAGTACCCAAAGTGAAATGTTCTATTGACATATGACAGTATTCATTTTTAAAAAACAGTTTTGGGTGAAGAAAAACATAGCCACTCTGAGAGGTGTGCTTATGATCTATACCACAAATCATATTAATGGTGTCAACTTCAGTTCTAAATGAGGGGTTGCCCTGTTAAGCCAAGAACCAGTGCTGCATGTTCTCACCTGAGAGCCTGACACAAGGCCAGCCTGGACTATAGGGATATGGTGGGGTGGGGTGGGGGAGGGGTTGCAATGTTGGCTAAGCAGGAAAGAGCACCTGCTGCTCCTGCAAAGGAACTGAGTTCTTTCCCCACACCCACCTCAGGCAGCTCAGGGCTGTCTGGAACTCCAGTTCCAGGGCATGTGATGCCCTCTTCTGGGCTCTGTTAGCACTGCACACATGTGCACACACACTTTGAAACAACAATCACAAAAAAGCACAGAATATCTAATATTGAAGAGCCAATAAATGTTTAAAAAAATTTTAAATGCAAACTACCTCCTATCGTTTATTAATTAATCAGCTACTACATATTACACAAAATAAAAAGGATTCCATATATAGTCCATACACACATTTATAAAAAGCATTACATATATGAAGTTGTATGTTTTAATTGAGTCCTATGGATTTTTAACTCTGTGATGGGAACTGCTGCTCATAGGTTTAGCAAATGGCTCTAGATAACCTGGGTGATTAACATTGAGAAACAGTCAAACCAAGCTTCATACTCTCCTTCTTGCCTTACATCCCCTTCTAGGAAAGACAAAAAGGATAATGTATCAGTCTTTTTTTTATAATAGCAGAATTATCAATTATTAGGAAAAAAAGCAAGTCCAGATGCAGTGTATCGTCTCATTTTCCTTAGTTCTCTAATACTCTTTGATATAATGTGCAGAGCTCTGGCAAACCTGAGAATAGATCTTAATGATATTGTTACAGTTTCCAAGTTTCATTTTATTATTTTATATATCTCCCTAAAATCAGAGAAAACACTGCAACTTAAAATTTCAGGGGATTACTTGAGCGTGGTGGCATATACCAGTAATCCCAGCAAACTGGGATGCAGAGGCAGGTGGATCTTTGTGAGTTCAAGGCCAGCATGGTCTACAAAGTGAGTCCAGGACAGCCAAGGCAACACAGAGAAACCGTCTTGGAAAACAAAACAAAAAATTTAAAAAAAATTCTGGGGATTTAGAGAAGCATTTAATAATTATTGAAACATGGCTAACATAAGATTAATTACTAGTAGCTGACATGCTGTCCTAGGCAGGCTTACAATGTTTGAAAATTCCCTTGGTTGATAAGAACTGTTCTTCCAAAAGTAAGCACAGTGTCTATGTGGTCCAGTGAGCCATAAGAGCCCAAAATGTGATCACTGTTCAGATTTAGATGCATATGCCAGTGTCATCAGAGGTTTGTGAACCAAGGTTGGGTGTAATGGTTAGGCTAACTTACAACCCTCAGCACACATATAAAAACCCCTCATGCTGCTGTTCATTTCTGTGAATGTCTAAAATCCCAGGTGTACAGCAGCAGGGCACATGCAGTGAGGTGCATCTTTTTAGGATACAGTGCAAACACCATCTTAGAGACATTTTAGGACAAAGTGAACTATTTGGGAAACAAGTTCATTGAAGCCCCAATCCCCTGGATTAAATTTGGGTCCTCCAAAATCTTTGCATCCCCAAATTTAATATGAAAACACAGAGGTTCAACAGTACCTGTCAGCACCCAAACAGCCAGCTCATAATAGAAATATCTGGACCCAATCTGCATGTCTGCATGTCTGTCTACATACTCCATCCAGTCTGTGCTTTTTCTTCTGCATTGGGGATGGCCACATGAATTTTGTCTTTGATTTGCATTCATTTTTATGTGCCAACCATAAAATATCAGTTCCAGCATCTTTCAGACCATAAATGAGGCTTAGCATGCATTTTATACTTCATCAGTGAGTTATATAATAGCAAGTGAGATGTTTCATACTTTCCAGACTGACGTCAGTTGAGGCACCAGAAAAGAGTAAGCTGGCTTGCCTTCAGCTCTATAATCATTGCCCTTGTTGACTATAGACTAGAAGCTCTCAGGCAAAGGTTTAGCACAGTGGATTTTTCAAAGTGTGGTCTCTTCACTAGCAGCCGTAACACCTCCTGGGAACTTGGAATTAATGTAAAAACTGGGGTACCAACTGTGACTGACTGAATCAGGTTATGTGAGTGGGGTGGAGTGGTCTGTACTTTTAAAACTTTCCAGGGGCTAGGGTGCTAAAATGCCTGATAGTGAAGTGTCTTGCAAACATGAGTACTCAGCTTCGACTGCTTAGAGGCTACAAGGCATAGAAAAACAAAAACAAGACTGGGCATGGTGGCATGTGCTCAGGATCTCAGAGCTAGCTAGACAGACACAGGCAGATCGCTGGAGGCTCACCAGCCCTCTTAGCATACACATGAGGGCTCGCACACACACACACACACACACACACATCTTTCAGATAATGCTCATGAACACTAATATATAAAAACTGCATCCCACCTGTTTAGATTATACCAGAGGGTTTGTTCTCTGTCTTCAAGCCTCCCTGTTTCTTCCTTCTTTTATTCTTCCTTAATAATCTACTTCTTCCTTGATATTGCTTCTACTCAATCAATTCTTCAGCTTCTTTGTGCCACATAATCAATGTCTTTAAAATACATACGTTATTGAGATGTCGCTATGTCAGCTGTTATTTGGGACTGCTGGCAGTGTTTGGGATCAAGCTTGTCCTGCCTGTGTGGACCAGTGGCCCAGCTTCTTCAAATCGCCAGTTTTGTATGATTCTTGGCAAGTATGTCATGCTAATTTCAGAGGGTGACCTGGCTGGTTGTGTTTGCTTCACTGACTACTGATTGGCATGTTTTTTTTTTTTTTTAACAGATCCCAATCAGTGGTCATCCCCTAGAAGCCTGCCAGACTCCACCCTCTGACTAGTGCGTTACTCCTGTGGGTGATGAGTCCTGGGAAGCATCCTTGAAAGGCAGGGTTAGCATAGGGAAGCCTGCCTTCTCAAGGACCCAGACCGTAAATCTGCCATAGATCAGTAGGGAAGTCTCATTCTTCAAGCTCTGATCCTCAATTCCCTTTTCACCAGCACTAAATTCAGTTCATTATCCTTGTCTGACTGAAGAAAAAAAAAAGAATAAGAAGAGAAAAGGCATTTACCAAAAAAATGAGAAGGAAATCTTGGGAGCGGGCACTTCGGAGTGTGCTCAGTAGAAGCCTGGGAGTTCTCTGCTGGGGGTCTGTGTGGGGTGTAAGCAATGGGGTGTGGCTGCAGGTCCTCACAAGTGGCCAGTTGCTCATCTGGATTTCTTGTCTTCCGTTGTCCAAGTTGCAGGAGGACTAGGAACATCTTCTCCTATTGAGGCTAGACAGGGCAGGCCAGTTAGGGGAAAGGGACTCAAAGGCAGGCATCAGAGTCAGAGGTGGCCAAGGTTGTTAGGGGACCCACATGAAAACCAAGCTGCATAGCTATTACATATAAGTAAAGCTCTAGGTCCATCCCAGGCATGCCCTCTGGTTGGAGGTTCGGTCTCTGTGAGCCCCTATGGGCCCAGATTAGTTGATTCTGTAGGTTTTCTTGTGGGGTCCTTGACCTCTCTGGCTCCTTCAATCCTTTCTCCTCCTGCCCTTCCACAAGATTCCCTGAACTTCCCCTATTGTTTGGCTGTGGGTCTCTGCATCTGTTTCCATCAGCTGCTGGGTAAAACCTCTCAGAGGACAGTTATGCTAGGCTCCTGTATAGCAGAATATCATTGCTAGTGTCATGGTTGGGCTGTCTCTCATGGGATGGATCTCAAGTTGGGTCACTCATTGGTTGGCCATTCTCACAATCTTTACTCCATCTTTATCCCTGAACGTCTTGTAGAAAGGTCAGATTTTGGGTGGAAGGTTTTGTGGGAGGATTGGTCCCCAGCCCTCCGTTGGAAGTCTTGCCTAGTTACAGGAGGTGGCCATTTCAGGTTCCATATCCCCTGGTTCTAGGACTCTTAGCAGGAGCCACCCTCATAGATTCCTGGGAATTTCCCTTGCCCGAGGTTTCTGGCTCATTCCAGAGATGCCACCCCTGCCAACACTGATTTCTGTTCTCTCTTCCAGTTCTGTCTCTCTCTATGCTTTCTGCCCCCCTCTCCTATCCAGTTCCCTCCATCCATCCACCTCTAATATCTACTTTATATCCGCTTCTGAGTGAAATTCAAGCATCCTCCCTTGGGCCCTTAGTTTCTTTGGGTCTGTGGATTGTAGCATGGTTATCCTGTACTTTATGGTTAATATCCACTTATAAGTGAGTACATACCATGCATGTCTTTCAGGGTCTGGGTTACCTCATTCAAGATGATTTTTTTAATTCTATCCATTTGACTGCAAATTTGATGATTTTCTTGTTTTTAATAACTGAGTAGTATTCCATTGTGTAAACATGAAGTTTTTTTTTCATCTATTCTTCATTTGAAGGACATCTAAGTTGTTTTTGGTTTCTGGCTATTACAAATAAAGCTGCTATGAACATAGCTGAGCAAGTGTCCTTGTGGTATGGTGGAGTATCTTTTGGGTATATGCTCAGAAATGGTATAGCTGAGTCTTGAGGTAGAGCTATTTCCAATTTTCTGAGAAAATGCCAGATTGATTTCCACAGTGGTTGTACAAGTTTGCATTCTGACTAGCAATGGAGAAGTATTTCCCTTTCTCCAAATCCTCACCAACATGTGCTGTCACTTGAGTTTTTGGTCTTAGCCATTCTGACAGGTATAAGATGGAATCTCAGAGTTGTTTTGATTTGCATTTTTCTGATGGCTATGGACTTTGAACACTTCTTTATGTGCTTCTCAGCCATTAGAGATTCCTCTGTTGAGAATTCTGTTTAGCTCTGTACTCCATTTTAAAAATTGAGTTATTTGGTTTGTTGATGTTTAATTTCTTAAGTTCTTTATCTATTTTGGATATTAGCCCTTTGTAGAATGTAGGTCTGGTGAAGATCGTTTCCCATTCTGTAGGCTGCCATTTTGTTCTATTGATTCTGTCCTTTGCTTTACAGAAGCTTTTCAGGTTCATGAGGTCCCATTTATTGTTGATCTTAGAGCCTGAGCTGTTGGTTTCTGTTCAGGAAGTTGTCTCCTGTATCAATACATTCAAGGCTATTCTCCACTGTTTCTTCTAGTAGATTTAGTGTATCTGGTTTTATGTTGATGTCTTTGATCCATTCGGACTTGAGTTTTGTGCAGGGTGATAAATATGGATCTATTTGCATTCTTCTACATGTAGACACCCAGTTAAACCAGCACCATTTGTTGAAAGATGCTTTATTTTTTCAATTGTATGGTTTTGGCTTCTTTCTCAAAAGTTAAGTGTTCGTAGGTATGTGGGCTTATTTCTGGATCTTCAATTTGATTCCATGGATCAACCTGTATTATCCCAATACTATGTGGTTTTTATTACTATTGCTATGTAGTACAACTTGAAATCAGGGGTGGTGATACTTCCAGAAGTTCTGTTATTGTACAGGATTGTTTTAGCTATCCTGGGTTTTTGTTTTGTTTTGTTTTGTTTTGTTTTCCATATGAAGTTGAGACTTGCTCTTTCAAGTTCTTTAAAGAATTATGTTGGAATTTTGATGAGAATTGCAGTGAATCTGTAGATTGCTTTTGGTAATATGGCTATTTTTACTGTATTAATCCTACTGATCCATGAGCATGGGAGTACTTTCCATCTTCTGATATCTTCTTCAGTTTCTTTCTTCAGAGACTTGAAGTTCTTGTCATACAGGTCTTTCACTTACTTGGTTAGACTTACACCAATATATATTATTTGTGCCTATTGTAAAGGGTGTTCTTTCTCAGCTCATTTATCACGTGTATAAAGGAGGCTACTGATTTTTTTTTTAGTTAATTTTGTAACCAGCCACTTTGCTGAAGGTATTATCATCTGAAGGAGGTCTCTATTGGAGTCATATGTGTAAACTATTATATCATCTGCAAATAGTGATACTTTGACTTCTTCCTTTCCAATTTGTATACCTTTGATCTCATGTATATGTCTTATTGCTCTAGCTAGAACTTCAAGTACAATATTGAATAGATTCCGAGAGAGGGGGCAGCCTTGTTTTGTTCCTGATTTTAGTGGAATTGCTTTAAGTTTCTCTTCATTTAGTTTAATGTTGGCTATAGGCTTGCTGTAAATTGCCTTTATTGTGTTTAGGTATGCACCTTGTATCTGATGTTTCCAAGACTTTTAACATGAAGAGCTGTTGGATTTTATCAACAGCTTTTTCAGCATCTAAAAAGATGATCATGTGATTTTTTTTCTTTCAGTTTGTTTATATGGTAGATTACATTGATAGATTTTTTTATATTGAACCATCCCTGCATCCCTGGGATGAAGCTTACTTGATTGTACCATATAATGTTTTTGATGAATTCTTAGATTTGGTTGGCAAGTGTTTTGTTGGTTATTTTTGCATCAATGGTAATAAAGAAAATTGGTCTGAAATTCTTTTTTTTGTTTTTTGTTGTTGTTGTTTTGTTTTGTTTTTGGTGGTG
The DNA here is from genome assembly GCA_028658305.1 of Pachyuromys duprasi. Taxonomy (NCBI): domain Eukaryota; kingdom Metazoa; phylum Chordata; class Mammalia; order Rodentia; family Muridae; genus Pachyuromys; species Pachyuromys duprasi. The sequence goes on from CM053749.1 coordinate 6,048,956, forward strand.
CAGGTATCAGGGTGATTGTGGCCTCATAAAGTAAGTTTGGAAAATTTCCTTCTGTTTCTGTTTTGTGGAATACTTTGAGGGATATTATTAGCTCTTTTTTGAAAGTCTGGTAGAATTCTGTGCCAAAACCATCTGGCCCTGGGCTTTTTGTTGTTGTTGTTGTTGTTATAGAACTACTTAGCTTGTTTACCTGATTTTGATTTAATTTTGGTAAGTGGAATCTATCAAGAAAATAGTCCATTTCATTTAGGTTTTCCAATTATGTAAAGTATAGGTTTTTTTGAAGTAAAACCTAATGATTTTTTGGATTTCCTCAGTGTCTGTTGTTATGCCATCCTTTTCATTTCTGATTTTATTAATTTGTATATTTTCTCTCTGCTTCCTCTTACCCAAACCATTGGGTAAGGATTTTTCTATCTTAATGATTTCCTCAAAGAACCAGCTCTTAATTTTGTTGAATCTTTGTATTGTTCTCTTTGTTTCTAAGTGATTAATTTCAGCCCTGAGTTTCTTTCCTACCATCTACTACTCTTAAGTATGTTTGCTTCTTTTTTGTTGTTGTTGTTCTAGAGCTTTCTGGTGTGCTGTTAATTTGCTAGTGATAAGTATTCTTTCACAATGAAATGGGTTAATTCAAGCCAAATTAAGAGTATATAATGGCAGGTTTATTGGGAGCAACTCTTGGGTGGGTTCACTGATCTCACAAGAGGAGGTCAGGAGAGTTGCCATGTAGATGGGGAAGACAGAAAAGAGGGTAGAAAGAAAGGAGAAATGCAGAGAGAGAGAAGAGAAGGAGGGAGGGAAGAAGAAAGAGAAAAAGAAGAGGAGAAAGAACAAGAAGAACAAGAAGAGAGAATGTCTGGATTATATAGTGAAGAGCCTCTGGGGAACAGAAAGCCCAGTGCTTTGGCTGGAAACTTTAGAGTAGAGGGCAGGATATGGCAGCCATGCCCTGTAACAGGTAAGACTGAGGGATGCTGGAAGAACCTGGAAGCCAGGTTCCCTTTGGTATGTTAAATAGGTACCTCAGCCACTTACCTGGGTTTGAATCCCAACAGCTGGTATGAGATATCTCCAAGTTCTTTATGAAGGCTCTTAGCATTGCTTTCATTGTGCCCTGTAAGTTTGTGGCTTCATTTTTATTGAATTCTAGAAAGTCTTTACTTTCTTTCAATAAATGAATTTGTAGGTTTTCTGTTATTTCTGCTGTTGTTGAATTCCAGTTTTAATCCATGGTGGTCTGATAAAATACAAGGACTTACATCAATTTTCTTGTATCAGTTGAGGCTTGCTTTGTGACAGACTATATGGTCAATTTTGGAGAAGGTTCTTTGAGGTGCTGAGAAATTCTTTTGTGTTTGGATGGCATTTTTGTAGATATTTGTTAGGCCCATTTGATACATATTGTCTAATAGTTTCATTATTCCTCTGTTTAGTTTCTGTCTCAATTACCAGTCCAGTGGTGAGAGCTGGGTGTTAAAGTCTCTCACTATTAATGTGTGGGATTCAATATATGATTTAAGCTTTAGTAATGTTTTTTTTACAAATGTGAATGCTCTTACATTTGGGGCACAGACGTTCAGAATTGAGATATTTTCTCAGTTGATTTTTCCTTTGATGATTATGAAATCTTCTTCTCCCTCTATTTTAATTAATTTTCATTGAAAGTTTATTTTATTAGAGATTAGGATGGCTACTCCGTGGTAATGTCTATTATTAATGCTGAGGTGTGTCTCTTGTATGCAGCAGAATGATAGATCCTATTTTTACATCCATTCTGTTAGTCTGTGTATTTTTATTGGGAAATTGAATCCATTGATATTGAGAGATATTAATAATCAATAATTAATTCCTGATATTTTGGTGGTGGTGGTGGTTATGTGTATGTGTGTGCGTGTGTTTCCCTTCTTTTGTTTTTTCTGGTGTAGAGTTATTTTCTGTGTTTAGTTCGGTGTTTAGTTACTTGGCCTTTCCCCCTTGTAACTATTAATATTTTGTTTTTGTTCTGTACACTTAGTGTTTTGTTTATCATGTGGTATATTTTCTTTCCTGGTCAAATCTATTTGGTGGTTTTGTAAGCTTCTTGTATGTTTATAGGAATCTCTTTTTTTAGGTTGGAGAAATTTTCTTCTATAGTTTTGTTTGAAAATATTTTCTGGGCCTTAGAGCCGAAAATCTTTTCCTTTTTCTATTCCTAACATTCTTAGTTTTGATCTTTTCATAGTGGTCTAGATTTCTTGGACGTTTTGTGTCAGGAACATTTTAGATTTAACATTTTCTTTGACTGATGTATCAATTTCTTCAATATTATCTTCTATGTCTGAGATTTTCTTTTCCATCTCTTGTATTTTGTTGTTGTTGCTTGCACCTGTAGTTCCTGTTCTCTTCCCTAGGTTTTCCATCTCCAGGATCCCCTCAGTTTGTGTCTTCTTTATTTCTTCTATTTCTACTTTCAGATCTTGAACAGGTTTATTCATTTCCTTCATCTGTTTGATTGTATCATCCTGTATTTCCTTAAGGGCTTCATTGATTTCCTTTTTAAAGACCTCTATCATCTTTATAAGGTTGGATTGAAGGTCATCTTCTGCTACGGCTGTGCTGAGATAGCCATGGCTTGCTGTACTAGGATAGATGGTGGTGCCCTATTGCTCTGGTTCTTGTTAATTGTGTTTTTGTTGTTGTTGTTGGCCTTTAGCCATCTGGTTGTCCCTAGTCCTGGAGGGATGTTCCTGGTGCTCTCTGGCCTCCTCGGGACTCTCTCTAACACACATATATGCTGAAGTAAATAATAAACACTAATTTTGGAATGCACAGGGCTGAATTTATAGTGGTAATTGCATAAAAATTAATTTAGACCGTCGAGCTAACGTTTTTATGTTCTCTCATTTCCTGATGGATGATTTGGAAACATAGATTTCATCACCCTTTTCATCACTCTTTTTGATGGAGAAAGAGACTCAGGGAAGGTTATTTATACTGCCCCTTGGCCCATACTGAAAAGCTGCAACAGGGGTCTGCAGCACTTCTAAAATGCATACACTTGCTGTACTCTCCAGCACCCTCGAGCAAAAAATTTCAACATTTTCTCAGTGCCTCATTTGACAATCTCTTTCCCTTCCAGCTCTTTCATATTGAATAAGCCATGTAATTAATATTCCAACTTGACCAATGTGCTTATGAAAGCTCTGGAGAGCTGAGGGAAATTTTTTGGCTCTGATGACCTGGCTACATTCTTGTCCCCAGAGCAGGTCATCCCTAGTTGGTTCCCATCGTGCTCTCTGCTCTAAACTAACAGCAGGTATTTCTCAGCAGTTTGTAGCCCCTCTAAGGGACTTCATCTATTTATCATGTGTAGAATTGTTATCATTTCCCATCTTCCACCATCTAAAACAATAATTACCCTCACACAAAGATATTTTTCTTCTTTTTGAGAGAGTAGAGCTGTTCTCTGCACATTAGGGACCATGACAGACCCCTGCTAATTGGATTATGCCTGACTGGATTAAAATCAGACAGTCATGCTTTCTCTTATCTGTCACTTGACTCTCATGGCCTGGCCTTCTCAAAGCGTGGCTTGTTTGGCACACCCCACCTTCAGGGACACAGATAGTATAGCCAGAGAGGAGAAAGTTACAACAGAACATAATAAGCCTTGATGTGTCGGGAGGTACATTTCAAACTGGGACTGTGGGGATGGATTAGAACAGTGCTGAGCTCTGAATTACAGCCAGGAATGCCCCCCCCCCCATTTGAGCACAGAGAGGCATCTTGTTTCCTGGCAAAAGACCGAGTGACTTAGTTGTAATCTGTGAGACTCCTGATGGGGTTCAGCTGCTCTATAGCCACCCTGAAAACAGACCAGTTGGGAAACCAACAGGGACACTGTATCAGTTACTTGTCTGTCGCTGTGATGAAACACCCTGGTCAGAAGGCTGTAGGGGAAGGCTTCTTTTTGCTTAAGGTTCCAGAGTGATGGAGTCTGTAATGGTGGGAGAGGGGTGGCCACAGGCAGCTGGAGCAGGAAGCAAGGAGGTCATGAGAGGCAGCAAGAATGAGCCAGAAGTGTGGTAAGGCTAAGAACTCGCAAAGCCACCCCCAAGCTCCACCCCTAAAGGTTCTATACCCTCTCCAAACAGTGACAATACATGGGGACCAAGTGTTCAAGTGCCTGAGCCCATGAGGGACATTTCTTATTCAAAGGACCCCAGATGTCAATCCTGAGTGAAGAGAAGATGTGAATGATTTATTGGTTTGAGTTTATTTTTGGTTGGCTACATTTCTGGATCTGGCACATACTAAACATTAACTTACTTGAACCTTGTTTGAACTTATTATTTTTTCTATTACTCAAGTTTCTCATGTTTATTTACATAAAGTGTTGAAAATTTAGAATCACTAAAAACAGAACAAAACAAAAGCAAACAAACAACAATAACAACAACAACAACACAAACCCTCTCTCTTAAAGCATGACTCTGGAGATTAGAGTTTAGAAGTAGCTAATGTACACCATGGAAATGTAATGGGTCACACAGCACAACCCATTTGTACACCTGAAATATCATCAAGAAGGTGAGTGATGTGTTTTCCAAGTTACCAAGAATATAATTGTTATTTTAATAAAAGAAAAAACTGATGCACACAACAGATAAAATATAAAAGAGTTTTGTTGGATGGAGATGAAGAGAAAGAGGGAAGTAGAGGGGAGAGAGACATCGTGGGTGAAGGAGAGGTTGGGGAGAGTAAGGGGAGAGAGCAGAAGAGAGGGAGAGAGTAAGAGAGCAAGAGAGAGAAGAACAAGAGAGCACGAGAGGGGGGGGGGAGAAGAAGGAAGCAGGGGTCCTTTTATTCCAGGCCCCTGTTGGTGGTGACCAATGATGACATCATAGGTTACTAAGCAACCAAAGAGCAGGCTGCCTAAATGCTAACAATAACCTATTTTTACCAGTTAGTTTAAATCCGTAATTGTGTTTTGTGTCAGATGACTACTTCTTGTACATTATATAAACAGCTTGTGTATTTGAGGATGAGAAAGAGAATCATCGCCACCTTTCTCTCTACAAATGTCTGTCTCTAAATTTGTAACAAACAGGACATACTCAAAAGCCAGCTAAGCATTCTTTTATTTTACTAAGAGGATGGTAGGAAAAATGTTTTTTCCGGTTTATCTTAAGGATTGAAATTCTAAACATATATGTAATATACTTAAGTGACTATAAAGGTGTAGCTATTAGGAAAGATTTTTAGAGTTACTGACTGCTACTTCCAACAACAATCTCTGAAATGTTAGTAAGCTTGTTTGTATAAATAACTGGTGAAATACTCATGACAATTAATTTTAACATATTCTATTTATTTATTTTGTGTGTGTTTGTGTGTGTGTGTGATGCACACGGTATAACATGCAAGTGAATGTCAGAGGACAACTTTTGGGAGTTGATCATCTCTCTCTACTATTTGTGTTCCAGGGTTTGATTTCAGTTCATCAGGTAAAATATGTTAAAACAACCCAAGGAAGAAACATGAGTCTAGTTGAAGCCCTGGGCTCTGATCTAAGAATATCTTTGGGGATAATTCATAACAATGTCTATAAATGATGCCATATACTTTATCTATAAAGGTAGAGCCCAACACTCAAGGAAATCCTAACACTGACAATGTTGCCAGGTTTACAGAACAATGCAGCTGAACATCTAAAATGTTTTGGTCTATGTATGAATAATTTTGCCAACTTTCAAAATAAACTTTGCTACTTAAAAAATAGTTTACGTACTTATCCACTAAATATGTAATAGTTTCTCCTCCATGGGGCTCTACTATTTTTCTCTGAGGAAGAGAATGTGCTATCAAACCACAAAAAAAACAGGTTCCTAACTTCAAAGGCGGAAGTCGCTAAAATATATAAAATGGCAATGAAGGAAAGCATTAAGGATTTTGAGTCCTCGTAAATCCTGAATCCTCTCTACTTAGAAAGTGTCTTCATAAAACAGTTAAGCAAACATACAGGCATGAACTGAATTCTCCTGCTATTGTTGGTAATAAGGCTAGGAAGTCTCATAGACCCTGAAATGAGCTGAGACCATTGTCCCTTTTCCCGCTCTGATGAATTCAAAGCACGGGGCTGTTCCCTGGTCCCTTTATCTACATTGTTCTTGTTCTTAATTAAGGTAATGTTCTGCAGACTTAAACAGTGCTGTTTACATTTGCTCAGTAAGAAGGTGAGCTCACAATAATGGGGTTATGCAAAGTTGAGGTTTGAACTTAGAACACTTCAAACATCTATACAATGAAATGTGATCGTATCTGTTCCTCATTTTCTCCCTCCAACTTGCCCTGAAGCTCTGCCTGTGTCCTCCTCTCAACTTCATATCACACAACAGCTGTGATCAGAGCTCCTTTGGAAGAATATAGCAGCCCAAGTAAAATAAAAATCTCATCTCCTTACATTGTTTAGTTTTGACCATCAACTTGACAAGCCTGATGCCATCTGAGAAGGGAGTTTAAACTGAGGCATTGCCTGAATCGGACTGGCCTGGGGGCATGTCTGGGAGGGATTGTTTTGGTTGTTGATGATGTAGGGATGTGTGTGGAGAGGAGGGAACTCCAATTGAGATAATACTGCCATCAGATTGGCCTATAAACAAGTCTTTGGAAGCATTTTCTTGATATGATAGCTGCAGGAGAGTCCCTCCCTTTGTGGGAGTTGCTGGCCCCTACATAGGCATAAGTCAGGCTGAGCAAGCCATAAAGGCAAGTCAGTAAGTAATGTATCTCTGTGTTCTCTGCCTCACTTCCTGCTACCAGGAACTGGTACCAGCATATCTCCATGGTCCCAGCTATACATTTTGGCTATGACTAAGTTTCTTGCTTCCTGATAATTTTTCATGGACTAGCCAGCAACCGAGAAGCAAGCTAGAACACTTTACTTCTATTCGTAGGTCAAAACAGAGAAACTGACTCCATTAACCTTTAGAAAGGAAAACCATTTGCTATCATCCATGCCATTTCCATCTATTGCTCTTGCAGTATACAGGATGAATACTGTGACAGTACCATACACAGTTTGCAATCCTACTGTAGGACCATATGGTCTGTGAAATCTCATGTCATGACAGCAGTCACTGTGATATCGAAAAGGACAACAGAGGAGAGCTCCTAAAAAGTCACAGTTCCCTTAATTATCCAAGGGCAAATTGAAATTGTCCTTGGTTCTGCTCTACCAGCCCGGTTCAGCCTCTTCTTTCGGGAATTGCTGGTAGAGTGCAAGTTCCCAATCATAGTTCCTATTTTTAGTGCCGTAAGGGTTCCCGTGTCTATAAAGGGCACTCCCTCTGTGCAGGCTAATGTCTTAAACGCAGTCCAAAATCAATTAGCTATTATGTGCAACAAGGCTGTGCATTAGCAAGGTGAATGTTCTCTTGTTTGATCATCAGAATGTGGCACCCAGACCTTCGGCATGAAATGGGGCCAGTTCCTTGTGCTTTTCTTGAAATAACTGAGGCCAGCAGCTTTCACACATAAGCTTCTCCTACCTCCCTTTCCCACACATAAGTGTTCCTTACCTTTTCAATACTTAATCACAGAGGTGATCAAAACAGATTTTCTTGTCATTTATCCATAAAGTCTCCTTTAGGAACGATCAGACAGGCAACCTCAGCACCTATCACCACTGAGCCTAGCCCAGCTCTGCACAATTCTTCACAGGAACTTCAACCTCCAAAAGATGTTTTTTTTCCCCCACTCCCAAAGGGCTGGCTGCAGGAGTCTTAATTATCAAGCTCTGACCTCAGCCTTCCTATAGACACCATTTAGCCCACTTCCAGACAAGACATGGCAGCCCTATTTGTCTTGTTAAAGACCCTGAAGTTAAATTACTGCCTCTCTGTTTTCCTTCAAGGCTCACTTGCTAGTTATGGTGGAAGAGAGCTATTGACCGGGTCTTCTCATTCATCTAGACTTCCTTTATTATTTTAAATGATCTCACCAGGCTACAGGGCAGCAATTTGCATGCCTTGTTCAATGAATTCTACCTGATAGCTCTGTCTATACTTTTTCTTTGGAAGAGAACAGAAAATCTGAAAATGAAGAAATTGTCTCTTGAAAACTCATGGCTTTAATATATTCCTGTACAGAAATGCTATAGATTCAGTGTTCTTGATGGAGGAATATTTACTAAAAGGAAGTCCTATAGTTTTAACAGTATTGAAGCAAGAGAAGTATTTTTATATTATTCTTCAAGTGTGTATGTGTGTGTTTTATGTATATGAATATATTTGTACATGTGAATGTTAGGAGTTTCTCTCCATTGCTTTCCACCTTAGTTTTTGAGACAGGTTCTCTAGCTGGCTGGCCAGTGAGCTCCTGGGATCTACCTGTCTCCATTTCTCCAGCACTGGATTTACAGTTGTGCTCTGGCTTTTACATAGGCACTCAACTCCTCTACCAACAGAGCCATCTCCCCAGCCCTGTGCCATTTTTCTCTTTCCTGCATTTCTTGCTGTTTTATCTAAAAGCCAACGACACCGCCCCCAAGCATAGGAAAGGGATAGATAAACCTACTAGAGGACATAACTCTTTCCATCCGTTCTTTCCATTCATACATTTCATTTGCCTTAAATGTGACTTTCTTCCAACATGATACCCACATCAGAAAATGGCTTAGAGGAGTCTCTCTGCAAATGTGCTTTCGGGCTTGTGTGATCATGAGATGTTTGAAGGAGACCATTAAAGAAGTGGTTATGATTTTTCTGAGAAAGCGCCAGATTGATTTCCAAAGTGGTTGTACAAGGTTACATTCCCACAAGCAATGGAGGAGGTTTCCCCTTTCTCCATATCCTCTTCAGCATGCATCATCCCTTGAGTTTTTGATCTTAGCCATTCTCATGGGTGTAAGGTGAGATCTCAGGGTCATTTGGATTTGCATTCCACAAATGACTAAGGATGTTGAACATTTCTTTAAGTCTTTCTCTGCCATTTGATCGATATTCTTTTGTTGAGAATTCTCTGTTTAGCTCTGTACCCCATTTTTAGTTGGATTACTTGGTTTGTTGGTGTTTAACTTCTTTAGTTCTTTATATATTCTGGATATTAACCTATATCTATTGGATGTAGGGTTGTTGAAGACCTTTTCCCAGTCTGTAGGCTGTCGTTTTGTTCTGATGAGTGTCCCTTGCTTTACAGAAGCTTTTCAATTTCATGAGGCCCCATTTATTAATTGTTGATCTTAGATCCTGTGTTGTTGATATTCTGTTCAGGAAATTGTCTCCTGTGTCAATGAGTTCAAGGCTCTTCCCTACTTTTTCTTCTAACAGATTTAATGTGTTTGGTTTTATGTTGAGGTCTTTGATCTACTTGGACTTTAACTTTGTGCAGGGTGAAAAATGTGGGTCTATTTGCATTTTTCTACATGTGGACATCCAGTTAGACCAGCACCATTTGTTGAAGATGCTGGGTTTTTGTTTTCATTTTTGTTTTTTCCCATTGTATGGTTTTGACTTCTTAGTCAAAAACTAAGTTTCCATAGATGTATGGGTTTATTTCTGGGTCTTTGATTCAATTTCATTGATCCACCAGTCTGTTTCTATGCCAGTACCATGCAGTTTTTGTTACTGTTGCTCTATGGTTCAGCTTGAGAGGGAGATAGAAAGACCTGGAGGAGACAGATACTCCACAAGGATGACAACATAGGTCAAATACCTGGGCCCAGGGAGGCCTGCCGAGACTGATACTCCAATTAAGGAACATGCATGAAGAGGACCTAGACCCTTGTTCAAAGGAAGCCCATTGGCTGCTCAGTTTCCAAGTGGGTTCCCTAGTAAAGGGTACAGGGCCTATCTCTGGCATGAACTCAATGGCTGGATCTTTAATCACCTCCCCTTGGGGGGTGCAGCCTTGCCAGGCCACAGAGGAAGATGATGCAGCCAGTCTTGATGAGACCTGATCAACTAGGTTTAGATAGAAGGGGAGGAGGACCTCCCCTATCAGGGGACTAGGAAAAAGGCATAGGGGAAGAAGGGAGGGTGGGTTGGACTGGGAGGAGGGGGCTACAGTGGGGATACAAAGTGAATAAATTGTAATAAATAAATATATAAGTAAAATTAAATTTTAAAATAAAAATAAAATTGTGAACTTTTAGGAGGAACAAAACCAAAATAAAACAAAATAAGAAGTAGTTATGATCGACATCTTGCCACTGATGCTAACAGCCTCATTAAAATAATTCATTTACAGTTAGAGGAGTGTTTCAAACTAATTAGGAAAGTGATTTTGGTCATACCCCTAGGATGCCTGTGTGGCCATGGGAAGCCATTGGGTTTGACATAGAAAAGGGAGAATTGAAGTTGATTGTTGCAAACAGGCCCATTTTCCTTCTGAAAGGGGGCTGCAAAGGGGAAAAATAAGGGAATTTAAAGAATTTTTTAATTTTGTGAGAAACTGTGGCAGTATCACACTTGTAAACAATACACTGTGAGCACAGTCAACCCACAGACCTTCTTCGCCCTTCCACTCACACACCCTTATTCTTCCAAGAAGCCCTGCTCCTGTCGCGTTCACCTCCTGTCCTTTTCCGCCCCCTTTTTCTTCCCGCTCGTTCTTTTCTCTCTATTTTCTCCTTTTCTTATCCATCGTTTTCTTTCTTCCCCTCCTACACCTTTCTTCCTTCCCTCCTTTCTTTCTTCCTTCCTTCCTTTTTTTCTCTTTCTTTCTTTCACAGCTGCTGCATGTTTATGATAACATTGGACATGCTATATACAGAATACAGTGGTCCAGCAAACTGCTGTCCATCCTGTGGTTCCCACAATCCTTCAGTGGGCTTCAGAGGAACTGACAGGGACATCTTATTTGAAACCAAGCACTCAGCCATGACTTACTTTCTGCAGTCTGACCAGTTATAGGGTCCCTTGCTTTGACTGTTACTTGCTGCCAGGAGAAGTTTCTCTGACAAAGGCTGGGAGCTATGCTAATCCATGAATACCCACATGAATAGTTATAAAGCAAAATATCAGCAGTAGAGTCTCCCACAGGCCATGTCGCTTCAATGTCGATGATTTGTCTGTGAAACTGAGCTTGTTACTCTAGCCCTTTGGTGAGGCTTCTAACTAGGATGGGGTGGGGAAGGGGCACACAGCAGGAAAACAGAAAACTCTCATTCTCAGTTGGAATGTCTTGCTCCCTGTGATGTTAGAAACAGCAGATGCCATAGCATAGACTGGGACTCAGGATTGTGTGTGTGTGTGTGTGTGTGTGTGTATGTGTATGTGTGTGTGTGAAAGCAGCTAAGACAGTGCTCTTGAGATGCCCAAATGAGAGGAAGATACAGTTTTCTTTCCACCTTAGGTTTCCTTCCATTTAATTTTTTGTATAATGTGAACTGTAGCAAAGGCACTGTGATTTGAATGAGATGGCACCCATAATCTTCAGGCATTTGAACACCTGGTCCCCAGTTGACGATACTGTTTGGTGAGGCTTAGACCATGTGGCCTTGTTGGAGGCTTGGGGAGGGCTCGGGGAGCTTAAAGACTTGTATCATTCCCATTTCCCTCTCTCTGCTTCCTAGCTTGCTGTTTTAGCCACTGTGCCTGCGGTTCTGTGCCACCATCTGCATGCTAATTATCTGGGACCATAACCCCAAATAAACTCTTTCTTCTCTAAGTTGCCTTGGTCATGTTGTTTTATCACACCAACAGAAAAATAAGTACTGCAGACACTAAATCTCACAGGTTTGGATCAGTTGGGGACCGAGCTGCTCCGAGGAGTGACAGGGCCACATCTCAGGCTTCTGCTTGCACAACTGTTAAATTTCTCCATCCCTGTGAAAGCTGAGGTTTAATGTTGCAAGGTGGGAACTCTCAGAGCACAAAGAAAATATCCTATAAGAGAGCTTTTTTGGCCTGAAAGCATAACATTTCAATAGCTGTTGACCATAACTTTCAAGCTAAGAGAGATATGAACAACGGGTTCTTGCCAAGTCTGAGGTTTTCCTCCTATTTATGTTCTGTAAAGACTGGTGGTGGGTTTTCATTTGATGCCTCAGGCTACATGAAAAAGGAGTTTTACCAAGAATGTTGGGAATTCTAAGAGGAAATACTAGGGCTCTGGAGGCTGTTGAGAGATGGTGGGGGGAAGAATAGGGAAGCTGTGAACAACCCTGCCGATTCCTGCAATTTGATTTCATGTTCTTTTTAACATCAGATCTGGATTTGCTTAAAGGAATGTTGTAAAAACATCATGCTAACTTCCCAGCACTCTGAGGCAGAAGGCAAGCTGGTAGTCCATGACTGGCTGTAAATAGGTGGTAGTTATGTGTGCTGTTGCTACACTTTTAATTTTTAATGATGTTTAATAAATAGGTCCTTTTAACTCTGTACAGGGGACAGACTGAACTTGATAGGCAAGAGAGTGGTCTCAAGATCCATTTGTTTTAATTTAATAAAACTAATCACTCCTTCAATCCCGCTAAACGATAGCCTACTTTGTATGTTCTTGCTAATTGGGGTTATTATCTATGGGGTGGGTGTTCAAGACTGTGGTGGCATCTCTTGAGAAGAATGCCAATTTTAGGAATCACAGGAAACAGTAAATTATGTGGATTCCACACAGTTCATAAGGCTGTGGCCAACTTCCTACCCCTGAAATTCGAGAATGAAGGTCCTGGCCAGGTTTAGATGGAGCTTCATTTTCAGTGGGTTGCTTTGGGAGAAATGTAGGGTGGGGAGAGGATTAACAGACCCTTGTGTTAAACTAAAGAGACAAAGGGTGTGATAACTTATCCTTTTAAACATACTTTTAAAGTTTTTTTTTAAGTGTGTGTATGAGTGTCTTGCCCAAATGTGTGTCCATGTATCACATACATGCTCAGTGGCCACGGAGACCAGAGAGAGTGTGGGATGCCCATGGACTGGGTTGCAGACAGTTGTGAGCCACGTTGTAGCTGCTGGGAACCAAACCCAGGTCCTAATCAAGAGCAGCAAGGGCTCTAAATCGCTGAATCATCTCTCTAGCCCTAACTTAACTATTCTCCACTAACATTCCATAGTCATATGAAACACCCCAGCAGCCAAGATGATTCTGACCTCAATGATGCTCAGGATGTGCTCATTAAAAAACAAAAACAAAAACTAGCTAAAACATCTCGAAAAGAAACACAACTATGCTAAGTATGAGTATGTTTGGCTGTGCACATCCAGTGCTAACAAGATAAGCAGTAAGTGATTTACTAGGCTCCTGTTGTTATCCAAGTGGGGGTCACAGCCTGTGGTCCAAGCTAGGTTCAGCCACCTATCCCTGGTGAGCCAATTAAAAGATCTAAATTAATAGTAGGAAGCAGAAAAAAATAGGTTGATTCAATGTAGCCACACTGGGAAGAGAAGCAAAGGTCCAGAGTATCCCGAAAGTCCTTGTTCTGGGTCCTGAAGTGAAGCTGAAGTTTGAAGGGGCCAGCGGCTTGCACACATCAGCATTCTCAGTCAAGGCGCGTGCCAGACCCCCATGAAGCCATCAGTGTTCCCGCCTGTAGGGCAGGATCTCACAAGGTGTCAGTTCTGCCTGAAATCTCTTTGTAACAGACAAGTTCCCCTGTGTCTGGGGTCTTGTCTTTCTCCCAGCATGAGATTCTTGGAAAATTCCCATTTCTTTGAGGGCCATTGTTTCAAACAGTCTGGTAGTCAGAGTAAGAGACACTGGTTAGTGTCTCTTTTCGACTGTCATTTCTCCCAGTTCAGCCACACTACCAATTATCCAGTTCCTGAAACTGGATGATTTATCTTTATCATGAGGAAACACTACTTTTTCTTATGTTCTTATTGTCTCTTGGCTGTCTTGTCAATGAAGCTAATGAAAACTGAACATAATTTCTCAAGGGATATAGCATGAAAATATTTCCGGCAAAGTCATTTCTGTGAGTTTTAATCAAGTCAGGAAATATTACTAACACAGAAATGCTACTCTGTCCCTGATGCATATGGGCAGACAACACAGGGCCCCAACTGTTTCCAGAAAACGTGAGCAAATGTGCTCTACTCAGCAGTGGCCTGTCATAAGATGCCACATGTCCGTGGTAGTAGGCTTAAGGCCATGAGAACTTTTCACTCCTGACTCTTTCCCTAACACGAAGAAAGAAAGAGAGAGAGAGAGAGAAGGAGGGAGGGAGGCAGGGAGGGAGGGAGGGAGACAGGGAGGGGAGGGAGGGAGGCAGGGAGGGAGGGAGGGAGGAAGGGAGGAGTCAAACCTCCCCTTGTACCCTGAGGGAAACACAGGGCAATAATGGAAGCACTGTTGTGCTCTCAGCATTTTACTCAGCTGTTGACTTGCCAGATGATAAACACCCGAATCTTAAAGTCTCTGAGTACCGATTTCCCCCTTCAAGTGAGCCAGGATCTATTCTGAGATGCAAAGGGAGGTTCCATTAAAAAGTTGGACTGTGTGGCTTCAGTTCACTAATCAATCTTTAATAAGAATATGGATTCACAGCAGTGCAAGTCTTTCTCCTGATAAAGTCTGTATGGAAGAGGACTCTTCCCAAGAAGGAGAGGTATATCTTTCTCAGTCTTCCCCAGCCCAGACTAAGGACTCTCATTTCTGACCCAGCCAGTGGCCCAGAAAGAAACAGGGAGTGGGGAGTCAGTGGAAGGCTGCAAAGGCATTCTTCCAGTCTCAAGATGGAGCCTCAGTTGGCCCTTCAAAGACCTCTCTGGCAGGACTGCTGCCGGAAAGGGTCACTTGTCCCTTCTGTTACTGCCCCCTATGCGGAAGGTTGTCATTCATTCCTGGCCCAAACACACTTTGAACAAGTACAAATTAGGGGTCACTGGCATTATTACAGGTCAGATCCCAGGTCCTGAGAGCTCTGCCATGCTGGGTTTGGCCATTCCTTCTTAATACGGCGCCAATTAAAGACACAAGGAATAGCAGAAAACAGAAAGGAAAAGACCCAGCACTGGGGCCAAGTTAGAAAGAAGGACCAATATACAGATTCTATGAACTCAGAAATTCCCTCTAGGGCCCTGGCATAAGGTCTAAGTAGAAGCCAGAGTTATGATGACTAACATGGTGTGGCCTTGCCCATCATTGCCACATCATCATCCAGGCTGCAATCCCTCCCGAAAGGTGGTGTGATAAGCTATCAATCTCTTCCCAGGAAACCAGGCTTCCCTGTGCTGGGGCATGAGATTCCTGGAGGAAATGCCAGTCTCATAGGATCCATCACGTCAGTATTCTATAGCCAAAGGCAGGGAGGGACACAGGTGTCTTTTAGGATGTCCTCGGTTTTTATGTCAGTCCAGTTACCTCCGAACAGTGCCGGACATCACCTTGTTCCCAACGGTCTCACTGGCCTTGAAGTGTGTTCAGGGTGGTTCTGGAATGGAGCTGCTTGCCACCCTTATTGATTAGAAGGGGGTGTGCTGTTGAGCCAGCCCCGGAGGCTCTGCTCTAAATCTGGAGGACCAAGCACACACCGATTTTGTGCAAACAGGTTTTCTGATAACTCCCATTCCAGACTGAGTTGTCCTGTGGTGATGTTCGACCCGGGATGCTGACTGAAGGCTTTTTAAGTAGCACCAGCCCTCGTGAGCTGACACTCCGCGCAAGCTTTAACCAGTACTTTACCCAGTAACTATTTTCCGTCTTTATTGGCTCCCTGCTTTGCTGCGGCACCTCAGGTAAATAATTCAATTTAGCATAATGTTGCCAATGGCATCCGTTCTAACATCTGTCAGAACTTAATACTACTATAATTTTCCCTGGAAAACCCTCACAATGAATCTCTGTTGATTCCTGTAATTTGTGTTTATTTAGAATATTCCTGACAGTAAACGATTTAGGAAATTACTACTACAGTGTGGATAAGAATGAAGGGATGACGGTTCTTGTTAGTCAACACGGTTGTTTGGTTTCTGTTGTTGTTATTTTCTTTTTCAGTAAGTTGAATGATCAGTACAGTGAAGAATGGTATATTTTAGTTTATTTTTTAAAAGGCATATATATATATAAACTTCACTTTCTCCTAACATGTCTTTATTTGAGCAAATCACATGCAGCTTTCTATATGCTTATAAGACAACCTAGTAACTGGTGAGTGGTGCAGGGACTCTACAGAGAAAAACAGAAGTCAGACCCTGTCCCTGGGAGAAAGCTGTGTGTGTTTGTGTGTGCACATGTGTGTGTGTCTATTCAGCATACACACACATCAGGGCATGCATGTAGAAGTCAGAGGCAAGCTCTGATTTTGGTTTTTGCCTTGTCTAAAGCAGGCTGTCATTTCATGAGTTACCGTGTAAGCCCGGTTAGGTGGCCCGAGCGAGAGCTTCCACGGGTTGGCTTGTAGCTGTCTCCCGTCTTCCCTGTGAGCACCGGAATTACAGATGTGTGCTGTCTCATGGGGCTTTGTGTGCGTTCTGAGGATCTGAATTCATCTCACACTTATGCAGCTGGCATTTTGTGCACTAAGCCTTCTCCTCAATCTTATCTCTCTTGAGTAGGAACACTGCCTCCCAATCATAGAGATACTTTGATGGAGGTTGGTCCAGTCTTGATGGATGTTTTCATTGTAAATGCCAACAAACAAGAGACAGGCCATATATGTGGATGGCCTCTAGGAATGTGCTCTTAGGTTAAATCCCTTGGGCTTGTAACACCACATCAAAGGATCCCTGAGCTCTCTTTAAAGCGCCCATAAGGATATAAATCATGCCTTTATCTCTGACAAGTATAGTTAGTCTGTGTTTCCTCATGGCCTTTTTTGCTTATGATCACCAAACTTAATTTTTTTCCCAGGCTAAACACTGAAAAATGAAATCTTGTTCTTTTGTTGTTGCATGTATCTATCATGAGGATATTTTCCCAGATACTTCCTGTAATTTATAGATTCTTGCTTTGTGCTATCACTCAAAAGAAATCTTTTATAGAAATTACATGTGTATTTGACACAGAATTGTATATATATTTTCTCTCCAATTCATTATCTTTATTATGTTTTTGTTTCTTTTGTGCGTCATGGAAACATAAAATATTTAGGTAACAAAACTAATTGTTTTTCTTTTGAGCTTCCTAGGTTTTAATACAACATAAGACATATCTCTTCCTCAAAGACTCTCTGCCATAGTTTCCTCTAGGTATTTTGCCATTCCCTTTATACTCTGGTGTGGAGATGAACATGTACAGCACACATAATTTAGATCTTTCGGCATACACATGTTTGTAGAGTTTTGATCCAATCTCTGTAATCATAACACTAATTATGAAATAATTTCTTTTTCAACTGATTTAAAGTTTAGTTCTGTCATGAATTTTATTTCCACATGCTTGTGATGTATTTCTAAATTCTTTGTATTTGTTCCACTTACTGTAAATTTATTCCCCCAAAGAGCTTACTTAAAAAAAAATACAATTAGCAATATTCGAATACTGTTCACACTTCATTTATAAAACTTCTTACAAATCTTTATTTATTTATTTCTATAATTTCTATTTCATATGTCTGTGTGCTTGTCTGAGTTTGTGTGCACTCCATAACTGTGTGCAGGGCTCACGGAGGTCAGAGGACACAGGATTCCGGGAGCTGGAGTTACAGGCAGTCCTGAGCCTCTGTGGGTAGCGAGAACTGAACCTGAGTCCTCTGCAGGAGTGCAAAGCGCTCTGAACCACCTAACCACCCCTACATTTCCAAGTATTTCTGTTTCAAACAGCCCCCTTTCTGTCTTCACTCCCCCAAAGCTGGGCACTGTGGATGCTCTTTCACTAGGATTTGGTTTGTGGGAAGGGAGATTTGGTAATCATATTCTACCTTCTGAATCCGGAACACAGAGGGGAATGTTTTATTATCCATCATGAGATCTCCACACAGCAAATCAGATAGCTGTGCTATTTTCCACTTGGTGAACTTACTGATTGATCTTAATATTCAGAAATTTAAGAGTCGCAGATAGCCAATAAAGTTTTTTTTTCTTTTTCCCAATGATGCTTTAAAGCAATGTAATTAACTGTCCGTTGAGGATTTCTGCCAAAGGGCATGTGGACTTCTGTAAAATAAGCTATAGATTAATACTTAAAGATTAATTTAGACTCACCTTCCTCTTAGCAAATTCTCACAGCTGAGTGTTAGCCAGGGCCACACCCATTAAAAAGCTCCTCCATGTCACTGGCTGATTGATGATGGGGACTATGCCCATTGTAAAGCCCCTCCATATCATTGGTTAATGGTAGCCAGGGCCAGCCCATTTTGTAAAGCTCCTGATTTTAGCATTGAACTGTGATGATTCCTGGAAAGACAGGAGTTTGATTTCCTGAAGTAAAGTGACACGTCTGTTTATATTCTTGCCACCCCCAATCCCATAGCTAACTCAGCGATAGTGGGCCCTCACTATGGGCTACACATCATTCATGGAATAGAACCTTCCCTTCCTCCTCAGCCTTTCAAAAGTAACCCACACTGGACAGCGGTCACTGACGCCTCCTCAGAGCCTCTGCTGTATTGGCGTCTTCCCGGCCAGAGCATTACGAAGTAGTTAACCTCCTACTTGGAAGACAGCCACCACCACTGTCCCCTTCAGCACCGTATGGACGGGTGCCTTTCAGTAGCACACAGAGAGGTATTTTACATCTCTCCCAGGCATCTGTCAGCATCCCAAGGCCTCTTCGCCTGGACTGTACAATGTCAGAAATCACATTTGCTCTTTCCAATTAGGGTTATCAGATCAGGCACATGCACTGCCAGGCTGCAGCTGGAGAGAGCGGGGTTTTCTCTGTTTCTGTTGGCTGGTGTGTGTGTGTGTGTGTGTGTGTGTGTGTGTGTGTGTGTGAGAGAGAGAGAGAGAGAGAGAGAGAGAGAGAGAGAGAGAGAGAGAGAAAGAGAGAGAGAGAGAGACAGAGACAGAGAGACAGAGAGACAGAGACAGAGAGACAGAGAGAGACAGATAGATAGATAGAGAGACAGAGAGGTATACATAAGAGAGAGGCCTTAAAACTGTTCTCATAGTTTGCTGATTAATCATTGACATTTTCAACTTTTCTTGGTGTTTTCGCTCAAACCCTAAAATCAGAAAACACTCAAATGTTTGAACTTTCCCATGCTCGGTTCTCATTCTACATGTGTGTGCATGATGTATGCTGGTGTTGACAAATGTGTGTTCATTTGTGTATGTGTTATATGCCTTTTGTTCATTTGGAATGTGAAATCTGAAGCTGATTGTCTTTGTCTCTCCTGATGATGTCATCTCTGTCTCTCTCTCACCCACACTTTCTCAGTCACAGTCTTCAGTTGTGCACACAGAACAGAACTTACTAAGTCATTTTCAGGGACTTCCATGGACTTGAAGCAGCACAAGAGAGATGTTACTCTTCTTAATTCTATTAAGCCCTGCAAACAAGACTCAGTCCTTGTCAATAGCAGGATGCCCTGCTGAGTGCAAACTGAAAGGCAATGCTTTTGCCTTGTCAGCACTGATTTAGGCAGTGTCAGTGCTGGTCATCCATGCTTGTCCTTGAAGGCCAGATGTGGGCTTGTTTACTCAGGAGGCTCTTACTCTGGGTTTGACTGTGTTCTAGGAACTCCCTTGAACTCGGACAAGCACTTCTGAGATAGTTATATTGTTTGTCTATTTCGTTTTCATTTGTGGAACTGAGGTACAAGGCATTTAAGAAGTTTGTTGTAGGGTGAAGGGCTTTTCAGTCCTAGATGGGGTCTGAGCCTGCCATCCAGCTCCCAGGCTGTCAGCAGACAGCCCCTCATGCTGTGCAGATAACAGTGATGGCAGGAGCTCCTACTGTGTGGGATGTGCTAGGAACAAGGAACCAGCTAATCCTACTTACCTTTCTGTCTCAGGCCATCACTGCAGTGCCTGGCTGGGCAGAGGTTTTCTTTTCATAGCTGATGTAACTACTTGTGTAACCAATTTTGAATAGACACAATTTGCCTAAAGTAAGATAATTCTACAACATATTCCTCATTTGGCTTACTGTTGAATTCCTTCTTTTCACCAAAGCATTCTAGAAGTTCTGAAAAGAGGTCACGTTTAACATCTTTGAGTTCCTGGCATATTACTGGCTCTTTAGTCAAACAAAATGACTCTTATGGAAAAAATATACACATAGTAAGAAACAATGTAAAATGAAAGAAAACACATGGCAAAGGACCAGGCCATCTTCTGTGACACTTGTCTAATTTGGAAGCACAGTCACATATTTATTGTTTCCTTTCACAAAAACATGCCAGATCATAGACATATTTAGTCATCCACCATGTCGCTGGCTTCACAGCATGCCCCTCTGTTTCTGACTCCACCGTGCTAGATAACCCCTCCCCTTCAAAAGGAATTAAAATGGCATCTTTATTCAAGAATGATCTGTATAGCCAAACAGGACATGATGGCGTGTGCCTTTGATCCCAGCACTCAGGGAGGCAGAGACAGGCAGATCTATGGGAGTTCAAAGCTAGCCTGGTCTATGAAACAAGTCCAGGACAGCCAAGGCTACACAGAAAAACCCTATCTCATAAAAACAAAACAAAATAAACAAAAATTTATACAAAATAAACTGGCATGAATCATGAATCTTCTACAAAACCAGGAGTGCCTGTGAAGTATGATTGTCACCGCCTTTTTTTTTTTTTTTTTAGGCAGGGGGAATCTAGGGGGACTAGGTATTGGTCACATAGGAGGTCACACAGGAGGACAGGTGACATGAAGCACAAGCCGGTGCAGTGGGACTCACAGGCAATACCCAAGGCAGGCTTAGAAGTTGTCCTATAGCTTCCGGTGGGAAGCAGGTCTCGTGCTAGCAATTTCTCTCAGCTAGGTGGTGGTATCTTTTTCCATGGAATGATGCCTGTGCACCATGGTTTCCCAATCTTTTCAATCAGTAGTGATGGGAAAATGCTTTTACTTTATCTTGTGTTGACCTGGCAGTCCAGGCTGTGTACCCAAGATGCCAAGCAATTAGGTTATAATAATCCTTCCAGAGAACTTTTTAAAAGGTGCTTTATTGGGCTAGTGAACCCTGGGAGGAAGCAAAGATATAGTTTCAGAGAAGCTGGTTAACCTCCTTTTGCTTGTCAATACTAGCCAAAGTGAGAGCTTATCGACTTCTACCTTACAAAAGAAGTCATGGGATTCGGCTCCTTACTCTCGAGACAAAGGCATATGGAAATAGCATGGCCACAATAATTGACACATGCGTCATTTTTTTCTAAAGGAGTGTGTGTCTTTAAACAGTTAGTAACTTGTACATTTTCGTGTGATTAATCCTCAGTTTTCAAGGTGAATAATATTTATTGGAAAATTTATGTGCTGTGTGCCAGCTCAAAACTGTCTTTAATGCCAGTCCCAAGGGATATGACTCCCTCTTCTGACTTTCTCAGACACTGCACACATGTGGATCATGGGCATGCATACAAAGACATCTATACACATAAATGAAAAATAAAATTTTTTAAAAATCATTTTTATAAAAGGTAAAAAGCAGTTGCAATCAACACTGGACTTGTTACTGTTTCTTTCCGCGTGTTACAGCTTACATTCCAAAGTTTTGTTTTATTTGTATGACTGCTTTGCCTGTATGTGTGTCTGCTTACCATGTGCATGCAGTATGCTTGGAACTCAGAAAATTGTGTTGGATCCCCTGGAACTGGAGTTACAGATGGTTTTGAGCCACCATTTGGATGCTTGGAAGCTATCCAGAGTCCTCTGAAATGGCAGCCAGTGCTTTTAACTGCTGAGCCATTCCTCCAGATCAACGGCTTTCATCTTAGATTGAATTGCACAGTCAACAGATTGGTTAAAGTATTTTGAGTTGTAAATTTTAGACTCAACCTAAGGAGCACCGATTCAGGATCTACTTCATGGTTAAGGTCATGTACTTTGTGTTACAGTGGTTTAGTCCTCTGGGCAGAGTTCCAGTTGGGATGTTACTGTATAATTTCTATGTATTTTATCTAGAGATAGGTAGTATTATATGACTTTTCCTGGGGACATGTCGACAAATGTCTCTTCTCCCCAGGTGAACCAATAACAGATGGAAGAAACTGTTCCACCCAAGTCTAGCTTAGAGAGCCTATCAGTTTATTAGGGTTCCTCACAGGAGCATGCATGAAGGTTATTTCCAAGGGCATGGATGACTCAGAGACAGCTCCATCACTGGAAAAACCTACCCTGGCAGGGAGATGCCTTCCTACAGTCCATCAATGGAGCTTTTTGCCCAGGTTTCAGGCATCTTTACTAGCTGAAGAATCATTTTTCTTCAGCAGTTGTGTACGATTGTATTGCATAATATTGGAGTAGGGAGGTTGTGAGTTCTGTGAGCTTCAGGAGCTTCCTGAGCCTCCTAGTTTTCCTTTGTTTCAGGAGTCTTATGATCCTTCCTTCTCCTTTCAGGAGAACCTTTCATTTCAGATGAGATAATGATAGGAATACAGACGCTTCATGTATTGGAGGCATTACTGTATATAAAGCAGTGACTACGTGGCTGCTTTACTCTTCAAATTCTGTGTAAAAGAGGCATCTTTCCTCTCTTACTGCTCTTGAGGCTACCTTGTCTCATGAGCATGTGTGGATATGTGATGGGTGGACAGAGGGATAAACTGTGGGACACACGGTGTCCCACACACCAGATCATGGCTTCAGTGACTAGATTTTATTTTAATCCTCACCTCCAGACCTTTTGGCTTCAGCATGGTCTCTCCTTATGCTTTCACCGACATCTAAGGAATCTCCACATTATTCAGAAGGAATGAAACACTTTTCATGCAGTTTATAATGAGGGCATTTGAGTAGAGATATGTCTCAAAAGAAATGAGAGTAGATTACTTTTTATTTGAATTTATCTCCTCTCTGGACAAGTGTCCTTGCTGCAAATAATGACATAGGTATTAGCAAAAACCCAATTGTCCTGGAACGTAAATACTCAGGGCCTCCAAGTCAGGTTTTCTGAAAAGATTGCCTGGGGCTTCACCATCATGTGAAAATATTTACAGAGTAATATGAACTATTTACAGAGTAGTATGAAGGCAATTCATTTTACAGAGTCATGTATAGTGCAAATGGGCTTCAACCTCACTGTGGCTGAAGGATCTTGAACTCCAGATCCTCCTGCTTTACTTCCTGAGTGCTGGTCACAGGGGTGAGACACCATGCCTGATTCGTATGGTGCTAGAGAGGAAACCCAGGACCCTCATGCATGCTTGCCTAGTATTCTACCCACTGAGTCACATCCCCAGTTCCAAAGAGAATTAATACTGAAAAGGACAACAGCAAGAAGTCTCTTTGTTGCCAAATAACTAAAAATATAAAATCTGGACCACATTATGTGACAACGTAAGGAGAGTTTCTGCTTATATATTCTTTTAAAAATATTTCATTTTTTGAGGATTACATTCCATGTATTTGATATTTTCATCATATTTGTCCCCTACCACAGCTCCTCACAGATATTTGACCTTCCCTTCTGCCTCCTTTATGTCCTCTTCCTCCTTCTTCTCACCACACCGAGTCCAGTTCATGCAGCCCAATCATTGTTGTGTGGGGCCTGCCCTTGCGTGCGGTCCAACCTTCCAGAGGCCACATTATTAAAGAAAACCCACTCTCCCTCTCCCCACACTTCAATCAAATATCAATAGCACCTCCCTAGTGGTGGGATTCCATGCCTGTTTCCCCTTCTCTGTGCTTTGATTTTGTCTGGCTTGAGCTTGTGAAGGTCAGGAGCACATACTCTTAAAGCTCACTCAAAAAACAAAACAAAACAACCCTTTCCACTTCTAGGAATTATATACACATATACAAAATCATACATGTACGGGAATATTCACTACAGGCTTGTTGAAAACCACTAACTACACAAAATGGAGGGAAGGGAGGTTAGGTATGGAACACCTGTACACACGGCACTGAAAACTCACCTGTGTGGTTAATCGAGACAACTATGACGAAGTCAGTCTATAGAGTAACTGCTTTAGTTAAAAAACAGGGATGTGGGCAAGTGTGCCCCAATGGACTCAGTTGTGTTGCAGGTGTGTCTCTGGACACCAGAGGAAGTAGGAGTCTGGGAACGGTGTTAAGGGGTGGAAGCAGAGACTCTGAGGGACTCACTTGTGGCTCATCCAGCTGTTCTTGCTTTGTGCTGATGTTGGGGTAATAGGGTCATGTGCTGACTAGGCAAGGTCCACCAATGAGCTGTACCTCTGCCCCCAGCTGCATTCTATAACTAAGCGGGGCATCATAAAGGCTTGTCCTCACTGTAGTATCTTATTCAGGGTTCTATCTGTATCGGGAACAAAAGGAGGTTTGCATCTAGTAAAAACAAACAAACAGACAAAAACCACTCGAATATTTAATGATTTGCTACCAGTCATCCTCATATCTACTGCTCATGTATCAAGGTAGCTCGCAGCAAAGCACAAGAAACGGTATCAGTCTGGGCTTTTCCTGTTTTCTATTTTACATTATGCATTCTCATCTATAAAACGATGTTTTAGAACCAGCCCTGAGAGTCCTTCTGGAGCAGTGCAGTCCCTGCAGCCTTATTAGAAGCACAAACCTGGGTTCCTGGGGGGAGCCCCATGCTGGGAAAGTCATTAGAATAATGAATTAAACCTCAAGCTCAAGCTTCCAAGGCTCCCTGTTCATTTTCCTTTTAAGCATCTCTCTTGTTCCTGTAGCTTGAGGTATGGCATCTTACTCCTTCTTCCCAAGTCTTGGCAGCCTAATGAGTTCATGGAGTCACTGTTGCCTGGCATATCTTGAGGAGTTTGGATGGCTGAGACTCCTAGGGTCCTCCTTCCTCCCGACATCTTGGAGAACCCCTGCAAAGGTGAGGACTAATGAGCAGAATGTGGCCTCACGGGGTCAGAACGGGAGGTCACAGAAAGGAAACACCTTCAGTTTTTGTTGTGGACGCTGAGCCCTCACTAACTCCCAAACATGAAGTCATAAGTGCACAGGTCTGATCACACTTAATTATAGATTCCGCCAAGTTAGTTTTAGGAAAAAGCTCCAATCACACTAGACAGAAGCCTCTGTGTATGCGAAGATATGCTTGTGAAATTTCCCTGAAAGCAGTTTGGGCACATTTAACACAATGCCCTGCCTTTTGAAAGCAAGGGTGTAAAGAGACTACAGAAGCTGAGCTTTCTTTTTGGAACTTCATTTTTCCTTCTTTCCTTCCTTTCTTTTCTTTTCTTTTTTCTTTTCTCTTCTCTTCCTCTCTTTCTCTCTCTCTCTCTCTCTCTCTCTCTCTCTCTCTCTCTGTGTCTCTCTCTTTTCTTTCTTTTTCCCTCTGTTTGTATGACGACAGCACTTCACTATATAGCCCTGGCTGGCTTACAACCCACTATGAAGCAAAAGCTGACACTGAATTAAAGGAGATACTCCTGTCTCCTCCTCAAAAGTTTCACAGGCTGGGGGGTGGGGGGGTGAGGTTGGGGGGGGGGAGATTAAAGGTGTGCTCCAGGGATTCCCACCTAAGCAGAGCTATGTTATGTAAATTCCCATCAGCTTGTAGATCATCTAAAGTAAAATTGGAGGGGAAAAGTGTGTCCTCTAAATGTAACAGACATAAAACAAATAGCAAAGAACTTTTCTATGTTGAGCTCTGTGCTCTTCTGCTAAGAACCCTTTGTTTTGTTTGTTGTTTCTTTTCTTTTCTTTCTTTCTTTCTTTCTTTCTTTCTTTCTTTCTTTCTTTCTTTCTTTCTTTCTTTTTTTTTTTTTTTGAGACAGGGTTTCTCTGTGTAGCTTTGGCCTTGGCTGTCCTGGACTCGCTTTGTAGACAGGCTGGCCTCGAACTCACAGCAATCCACCTGCTTCTGCCTCCCTGAGTGCTGGGATGACCGGTGTGTGCCCCCTCACCTGCAGCTCTCTGCATCATTATTTTAATTCCTCTGAGGAAGCTCAGTCCACTGCCCATCCACTTCCTTGGTTTCCTTTGTCCCTTCTTCCGTCCTTCTCCATCTGAATGTACACACTCCAGCTGTGCTCCCGCTGTCCTGAATGGGAAAAAGAAATCAATTTATATTTCTCTCACACTGCCTGCTCATGACCTGTGATATTTTTGCATAATGTCTCCAATCTGCTATTTGCAGAGAGCCCTCTCTCCAGTTCTCAAGCTCAGTCCACTCAACCACCGTGAGCCTTGGCTGGCTGATTGGTTGCCCTTTCACCGAGCACTCTCCTGATGCTTCAGGGCTGATTTAAATACATACTCTCTGTTTTGACTGGAAAAAGTCACATAGGATAATTTTAGGAGAGAGGATATAAAATAATAGCAACACTGAATGCAAAAACCTAACAAGTTGATTTTTCCATTAAGAAGGAATCCATGGGGTGTCAAGGGAGGCTGGGGGACAGGTCATTTGGTACAGGACTTGCCCAGCATCCATGAGGCCCTGGGTTAGTCCCCAACACCACATGAACTATGTCTGGAGGCACTCACCTGTCATCCCAGCACTCGTGGTGTGGGGGCAGGAGGATCAGAATTTCAACATCATCTTAGTCTACATAAGGTAGAGGCCAACCTGGAATACATGTCATCCTGTTAAAAAAAAATCAATAATGCCAGACCTGGCACAGGTCTGTAATCCCAGCTAGTTGAGATGACTAGACGGAAGGATAGGGACTTTCAGTGCTGCCAGAGCACCTTAAGAAAAGAGTGTCTCAAAACAAAAGAAACACATACAAAAAGGCTAGGAATTAGGAATCAGGCAGAGTATTTTACCCAGCATGTGGGTGACCTTGGGTTCAATTCCCAGCACCAAAACAAAATAAACAACAACAATAGAAAACACTGGGGTTTTGCATTATGCGACAATTGTGTTCTCAGGGTTGTGCAGCCCTTATGTAGTCTCATAGATCTGTATTGGTCTGTTTGGGGACTCCGAAGGAAAATTCTGATCCTAATGGAAATTGCTTCCAGCTCTGTTGTCTTTACATCAGAGGCCCATGGTACCCATTGCATGCCTGCAACCACCAGCTTCCTAGCTCTCCCAGAGAAAGTGCCAGCTACTTCATGCCGTGGGACTCCTCCCCTCACTGGGTCACTGCTCTTGCTGTCTGGGAACTGTGTCACATGTAGATTATTTCTCTGCCACTATTATTATTATTATTATTCACAAATTCAGAAGTGATCACAAAACTTGGGCCTTCCTTGGCAATCTTTGGTCAAGTAGTTTAAACAAGTCATAAAGTTTGCCTAGCAACTCAAATGTCTAACAATGAAGGAAAGCTATAATAAAGAAAATTATGTTTGGTGACACATGGGAAAAGTAAAACAGGAAAGGACCATGTTGGGGGAGCCGGGGTGGTTCAGTAAGGACGTGTGCATGTGCGTGAGTGTGTGTGTGTGATGTGGGTAGCCCATGGTAGTGTGTGCAGAAGTGTCACATCTGAGTTAAATCCAGTTGCCTTCCATTTCTGGTGGCTTTGTTTTTCCAGGGTTTCAATTTCTGGTGGTCAACTATAATTCCAAAGATCAATATTGAAGTTGTTGAAGTTTTAATTTTTCCTTTACTCATTCTCTGTTTTCCAAATGTTCTGTCGTTGATATCTATTATTTGTATAAGTAAGAAAATATAATCAATGTTATTTTTTTTTGTTATTTTAACCAAAAATATGTGGGCAAGGTTAAGAAGTGTAGATAAACATTTTTAAAAATAGTTATGGGAACAGGATTTCCTTTGTTTCTTATACTAAACATTTTACATGTTTTTATCTATTTTTAAGAATTTCATACAATATATTTTTATTATATTTCTTTCCCCTGCCACATCTTCTCCCATCTCCCTAAATATTCAAATTTATATACTTTCTCTTCAATAAAATGTCATACACACATACCAAACAAAAACAAAAACAAAGTGAACATGGGGTCTGGCTTGTGCTGGCCAGCTCCTCCTAAGCATGAGGTCTGCTCTATAGTGCAGTTGACACATTCACCGTCCCTGCACTGAAGAAAACTGATGTTCCTGCCCCCAGAAGCTACCAATTGTAAATGGTGTCTTGTCTAGGGACGTGACTTTGCACACTTCCCCTGTTTTGAGCTGGATGTTATTTTTTGGCTTGAGTTTATGCAGATCTTGTGCTGCCTTTCTGGACTTCTCTATGCATCTGCCCTATAGCAGCTGAAAACACTTGTAGTCATCTACCACCTCTGACTTTTAAAACCTTTTTGCCCTTTCTTCCACATAGATCCCTAAGCTTTGAGGTGAGAGGTATGATAAGGAAATCCCTTATAGGACCCAGCACTCCAAAGTCTCTCCCTCTGCAGTAATATATATATATAATATATATTTATTTATATTTATATCAGCAAAAGTCAGTGAGCTATTGCTGCTTGCTCTTTTAAAGACTGCTTACACATGGATCACATTTAACCATATTCTTCGTTAGTCTGAGAATTGCAAAGGAGCTCTTTATATACAGATTTGGGGTAGTTAAGAGGCCCCAGTTTGGATGACTGTCTGTCAGAGCAGAGAAATTTCAACCCGATCTCATCCGTAGTTAGGAGTGAGGGCTGGGGAGATAGCTCAGTGGGTTAGAGTTCTTGCCATGCATCAAGGGGATGTGAGTTTGAATCCTCAGCACCCAAATAAAAGCTGAACAGAGCTGTGTCAACCAGGAACCTCAGTGCTTGGGAATGGGGGTACCATTGACAGGCAGATCCTGGCGGCTAACTAGCTAACTAACCTATTGGAAATAGTGAACTCCAAGTGCAGTAAGAGATCCTGTCTCAAATAGACATATTTCTCTATCACTTTCTACTAGGTATACATAAATGCATGCATGCATATATGTATTATATATGTATATTATACACATACATACTGTACAGCATGTGGATCTATGTTTATCTTAGCAGGGGAGCAGTTGCTGCCTCTTCAACCCAGTGTCTAATTCATTTTCTGGTAGTCCTCTGTGTTCAGTGGCGTCTGCTAATGAGTTCAGCCTTGGCTTTTACATCACTGCTTTAAAAAGAGAGTCTAAGAGGGTCTGTTAAAAACAAAACAACACTAACAACAACAAACCAACCTTTTGGCCCACGTCTCCTTCTCCATCTAAAATTTTGTCTGGGTTGAACTTATACAGTCTGGGAGAGGGGTCCCAAAATGGCAATAGTGAGGAGGGGCACCATTGCTGCTGTCTCATACTCTCTAATTTTAGCCCCTGATTTACAAATAAACTGTGTTCAGAAAAATAACCAGTCCTCTCTGAAAAGTCAATGCTAGCCTCCCTACCCCCATGCCCCAACCTGATTAATGGGGAGATTCGGTGCAGGCACCGGCTCTACTTGTGGAAGTCATCCTCCTGAAGCCTAAACTCTTGTCTGACAAACAATCCAAAGAAATGGTCTCCTGCTTTTCCAGCCTTACATTCAGGGCTGATAGACAGAGCTGATGCCGCCGGGAGTTCTGGGAAGGCTCTGCTGACTTAGAGAGCCTGGCAGCCAGCCTGTCTGCGTCTCTCCTCTCCTCTCTTTCTCCCCCACTTGAGGATGACCTAATAGGTTTTACCAAAGGAGAGAAAGAAAGTAAGGGGTAGGATGTGGAGAGAGAGGCCTGGGAGTTGAACTGTCCCTCAGGCTAGAGATTTGTTATCATTGCCCCAGCAGGAGGTAGACAGTGGGGTTCAGCTGAGACCCAAAGCAGGAGGCTTAGTCTCACTGGACAAAGCAAGGTGCCTACTTTTGAAGATTTCTCAGGAGTGTGTGTGTGTGTGTGTCTGATCCTGCATGTTCAAGAAGTAGGTTTAGTTAATACATGACCTGTGCCGTGTGACCTCAGGCATACTGACCCTGGTGATGGGTGGGTGAAAGGGCTTTGGATGTGTGCACCACTTTGCTCCCAGCCTTCTTTCCTTTGGACCCTAAAGACCTGAGTGCTTTAAAGACATGCCTCTTGATGGATTTTGCTGACCCCATGAACACATTTGAGAAACAACTGTACTATCCTGCATTCCGTGGCATAACATTTATGTAAACAAAACTGCCTTTAGGCCCTCACCTTGGTGCCATGGCCCTGGGGACCTCCAGGAGTAGTATTGAGATGATTCCGTGCTAGAGACAGGAGGGTCAGAAGTTCAAGGACATACTTGGCTATTTAGAGTTGGAGGCCAACCTGGACTGCTGCAGACCCATCTTAAAACAAACAAACAAAACAATAACTCAGAAGACACCAATAGGGCCCAGGGTAAAAGGAGCTAGGTAGAATTAATTACAGAGTAAAGGGAGCTCCCTCGAGGGATGAGCCATGACCAGCGAGGTCAGCGTGGCAACCTCCATTTCAAGGCAGCTTTGTACAGTCTAGAAAGTCTCTGGGGCGGACAGTTGCCCCTCCCTGTTAGAAACCTACAGCTCAGTACTAACCACAAGAGTTTCTGGGCAGCTTGGAATGCCCTGTTTTTCCTTAGAACCAGAGTTAAGCCCCAGCCTTTTGACAAGAAACCATAGCCCTTTAGTAGCCCTTCCTGGCTTTATAAGCTACTGGTCATGAAGGAAAGGTGTATCCTCAGTGCTCCTCAAGCCTGCCAATAGCTAACTCTAAAAATGCATTTATGTGGGAGACACATGTGCCATTATATACCTATGGAAGCCAGAAAACAATGTGTGGGGGTTGGGACCCATGTGAGTGGGTCTCAGGGATTGAGCTCAGGTCCTCAGGCTTGGCGGCATTAAGTCTCATTAAGTCATTGTGCTGTCCCAAATCTGCTAACATCTAACTTGCTACTTAACAACAGTGGAAAATGCCACTCAGGCTAGGCATCTATCATCTGTATTTGTTCTAGAACAACTGGGGTTTCCTCCCTTTTGGCAAGCATACAGCTTATATTGATCTGTTGGACTTTACATCCTTGCCTGGTCTTCCTGGGATGCAGTCCTATTTGCCCTCTGGATTTTTTGAATTGGGATTTTAGGACGTGTTTGGCCCAACCCTTCCTGTTGGTAGTGTGATATGACCCCCGCTCTTCCCTTCCTCTGACTCCTGCATCACAATGTCTAATAAATCACTGTGGGACTGTGACAACCAAAGGCTCCTTTTTGTTCCTTTGTTAAATCAACAAGAAGGCTTGAGTCTTGCTTCAAGATGTGCAATAATTTATACTATTAGTGTGGATTGTTTTCGTTTTTCTAAAAATAATAAACGACCCAGTGAATAGTATTTGGCCAGAGGCACATGAAAAACAATCTATAGTATATGGATTTGCTCAATAGCATTTACAAGACCTTGATTAGAATTCAGCCTGGGTTGTTGTCTGCTGTTTACCGGTGGCCCTTTGAAGTTGCACTGTGTGGCAGAGGCTGGGAAGAGTCACAGAGAGAAGCCTTTCTTACCTCTGGTGGCCTGAGCCAGCTGTCAGGGGGGAGCTGACATTTTACAGGGCAGCTATAAACATGGCTGAATGTCATGATGGCAGAGGCTAGCTTCATGATTGTTTTTTTGTTTGTTTGTTTGTTTGTTTTTTAATGTTTCTTTTGTTCAGCCCTCTGCCGATTAGCTGGGCCAGCATGACCAAGATGTTAGGCTTTTAAAATTCCTTGGGAAGATATAGGTAGTTCTTTACATGGATGTGCTTATGTGCCACACCTGTATTTCTGTTCCCCACCTAAGAATGCATCAGTTGGCCCAGTGTTTGGGTAAATCATAGGCTTTTCCTGGCCAGGAAGAGGGCAAGCAGAATGAAGGGAGCACAAGGCGACAAATTCAAATAGTTCTTTTTTTTTAAATGAAAAGAGAGACATTGATTGGTTCCGGAAGGATTGGAGGAAACCCTGTTAAGTGTGTTCTTGATGGGCCTAGTTAGTTCATTCACTAAAATGAATCTGACTTTGAAGTTATGTTGAAACACCCAGCCATGTGCACAGTTTGTAAGTGAGAAATGTGGTCATTGCTCTCAGGGAACACAGAGACAGCAGACACACAGAAACGTGTTGAACCTGGCTGTGGCAATGTTGTTGGTGTGAATAGATGTGTGTAAAATTGGGTAAAATTGACTGTAAACATGGGCTGTTATTAACAGGTGTGGCTTCTGTTGCTGAAGGGAGGTGTGTTACTTGTGATCTGGTTTTCTCATGGAAATTGAGCAAGATAATGCTCTAAGTAGGAGAAAGCCAACCTAGTCATTCAATCACTCCAGAGCTTGGTGATGTGTTCCAGACTGTTCCATGTACAGAATGAATTTTAAAATTACTTTCACTGTATCCTTGTCACCTTTAGAAGATTCATCCATCCATCTGTCCATCCGTCCATTCATTCACTCACTCATTCATCCCTTCATTCATGTAGTCATTTTATCCCTTGGGCATTTAGAAAGTAATAAGGATGCTTTCCTGTTCCTGTAGATAACTGCAATTCAAAGACAATTGGTTTACATAAAAGAATAATGGACAGAGACAAAGAAATTGTCCAGTTAAGTAAAGGGGCAACCACAGAGGCACACAGAAGTTTTGAGTGTTTTGATTGGCTAGCATAGGTGTGTAAATATAATTCAGTTAAGGAGTTAGAAGGCTAAGGAGATAACTCAGTGGCAAAGTGCCAAGCCAGGGGGGCTGTGCAGCTCTGACTCCAGCCCTGGGAGGCAGAGGAAGTGGAGTAAGCAGCCTCTCTGAGCCAGTGATCACCCAGGCCTAGTGAGACCTTGTCCCGAAAGTACATAGATAGCTCCTGACAGTAATACCTGAGGTTGTCCTTTGGCCTGTACATGTGTGCACACCTTCACAGACATGTATGCACGCACACACACACGTACAGAGTGAGATTGAAAAAAATGAAATCTTACAAAAATGTTGCTTTGATTTTATGTAAAATGGTTAAAAAATATATTACTTCTTGGCTACATTTGTTTATAGTAAAAGACCCAGCCAATGAGTCTGAGAAGGTGGATAATCAAACAGGAATATTTGAGAAATTTAAGTTGTGAGCAGTTGTAAGAAGAGGGGGAGAGGGAGAGGGAGAGGGAGAGGGAGGGGGAGGGAGAGGGAGAGGGAGAGGGAGAGGGAGAGAGAGAGAGAGAGAGAGAGAGAGAGAGATGGCTTTGTTGGGAAGGGTGAAATGCCTTTATGAACCAATAAACACCAAAATAAATTTGTTTTCATTACCATTGGGGTGAGGAGAACAAACACACACACACACACACACAGAGAGAGAGAGAGAGAGAGAGACAGAGACAGAGACAGAGACAGAGACAGAGACAGACAGAGACAGAGATTTGTTTCCATATTTACTTATCTATACACTGGAATAGATCATAAAGCCTACCACACAGCCTTACTGTGATGTTCCAGTTTGGAGAAAATGTGTGTGGGGGCTGTGAGAGCGGTTCCTGCGCTATGGAGAGCTCATCATGTCTCTATCATGTTAGCTCTTTCTGTTGCTGTGTTAGGAAACCTAAATGTAAAATTTAAAACTCATGGGGAAAAGTTTAAGATATTGTCACACGTAAGTCGTTTGAGATCTGGACCTTTCTATGTAGCATAGGCTAACCTGCAACTCTCAGTTACCCTGCCTCATCTTTCGTTGTGCTGGCATTATAGGTATGCCCTGGCATTATAGGTATGCCCTGGCATTATAGGTATGCCCTGGCATTATAGGTATGCCCTGGCATTATAGGTATGCCCTGGCATTATAGGTATGCCCTGGCATTATAGGTATGCCCTGCATGCCTGGGTTTTCTGTATTTTTAATTGCATATGCCAGGAAGTGGGATTACCTTCTGGATTGGTACACTGGGTTCTCCTAGTTGGAAGTAATGTGCTTAGGGTATGGATAATCCTCGTTGGTACTCATTTCTAATTCCTTCTGTTTGCTTGCTGTAGCGCCCACTGATCATTGACAGCCCACTCAATTAGCAGACCCAATACTCAGGGAAGAAGTAACTGGAGAATGTGGGAAAACCCATGATTACATAAGGTGGGCTGAGGGTGTAGCTCAGCTGGTAGAGTGCTGGCCTAGCATCCATGAAGCCCTAGGCTTGAACCCAGCATCACATAAAGCTGAATGGAGTGTCATCCACCTGTAATTTCAGGCCTTCTGAAGGGGCAGGAGACCCAGAAACTCAGGGTCATCTCCACACCTAGTAAGTTTGGTCCAGCCTGGGGTACATTAGTGCCTATCCCTGACCCCTCCCCACAAAAATAAATAAATAAATAAATAAAAAAATAAAAAATAAAGAAAATAATAATGAAGGAAGAGAAAGGAAGGAAGAAAAGGGGAAGGAGAGAGCGAAGAAAAGACAGGTAGGGAAAGAAGGCCAGAACAAAGAAAAGAAGGAAGAAAAGGAGAAAAGAAGGAAGTGAAGAAGAGACTAAGATCCTCTCAATGAAAAACTTCCCTAAAATCCTGCTTTTCGGGACTAGCAGGGTTGATTCCATGAACCTTTGTATTGCACAGTGAGGGATGCAGGGGACTTAGCAAAGAAAGTGAGCAGGAATGGAACAAATTGAAACAATTAACGGAAGAATGTGAGAAGGAAACAAGAGTCAGCCTGGCCCCAGACCTGGGGAGGAAGCCCTGGGTGTTGGTTACAGCGGTGGTAATGACTGCTTTCCCTGCCTGCAGACTGCTGGAAGTGGCTGACGTCCTTTCTGCTCCCACTGGAACTGGGAAGGGATGCCAGGACACAAATCAGACAGAGAAGTGGAAAGAGAAGTAACCCTCAGGGAGGCCTTTGGAAGGCAATTTGCCAGCCAAAAAGAATGCAATATGGTGGACTGCAGAGATGGCTCAGTGCAGAGGACCCGAGTTCAGTTCCCAGCACCCATGTGGGGTAGCTCACAACCACTTCTAACTCCAGCTCCAGGGGATCCAACACCCTGTTCTGGCTTTTACAGGAACCTGCATTGTGTGCAGACACCCACACCAACCACACATAGCTGACAAACAAGATTTAGAAAAAATCCTGTTTGGCTGGCAAGGGTCAAATTCCACAAGCGCCCCATGAGTTGGGCTATAGCACTGCTTGTCTGCTTCCAGAGTTGTCCTGGAAAGCATTGCCCTTATCTATGGCAACAGGGACACCCAGAAGACACCATGTGAGTATAGTTACTCTTCTTTCAAAGGAGGCACCTGAATTAGGTTGGCATGGATACAGGAGGCACCAGTAAAAGCAGAGTAAGATGGAGTGAAGCCAGGCACACAGTGCACACGTGATGATCCTTACCCAGGTACACAGGAAGGGAAGTTGTACAGAAAAAGGGGCTGGAGATTCCATGGTCTCAATCCATGGAGGAGTGCCCATGATTTACCACAACGAAGAAGGAAGTCTACAGCAGCTGGGTGAGACCCTGGAGGATGTCACGCATCACTTGGGACTCCCACGTCCCTGGTCCTTGTGATGGCTAGTGAGAGGATCCAAAAAGAGACACACGAAGAGTAGTGTGAGAGGGTTTGTAAAATGGATCAAGCCTTCCCAAAGGACATCTGCCTATTTAGATGATGGACAGGCCCATTTAGATTAACGCTTAAGGGAGGCCCAGCCTCTTCTCAGACAGCCATCTCAGGACTCTCCAGACAGTTCAGAATGTCTCCACCCAGAGCCAGAGCTGTGGCTCAGATTCCACATTTCTGACAGTCAGGAGCCATTTATTCCTGTCTCTACAAGCTGCTGATTCTGAGAGGGGTCTGTCCTCTGCTACCTACAAACCTGCTCCTGTCTAAGGAGCCACCTAGTGCTGTGAGCTCTGGGGTAGCAATTCCTCCTACCTTCATATAAAGCTATATGAGGGTAGAGATCCCAGCACTTTAGGAGTTGTTAAAAGGATTTAGCATGGTAATTATATTGCTGTGTGCTGAAGCCAACTCTTCGTTAGGCTGTCTGGTTTCCATAGTTTGCTAGCTTAATTGCTCTAGTGCTTAGCTGATTGAAGAGGGACTCCCTATTGGGAGTAGAGACTGCGAAAGTCCAAAAAACCAGGAGGCACAGTAATCAGATGTGCTGAAAAAGAACTTGAGAAACATAGGTTTCCATTGCCCTGAAGAAAGGGACATTTGGATTTTTACGGGTTTTCCAGTGACAACACCAGGGCTCTCAGATTGAAAACTACTACTTTAAATGTGAGAGATATTAATTTCTGCATTCTCTTTCTTTTCTGATGTCCTTTTACGTTTAATTTAATTCTAGTATCTACTCTGAGGTTGTTCTTAAAGATTCTGTATCCTGCTCAGTTATAATGTAACTATCCTAGGCATTACTAGTTGCACAATTATAAACTAGCAATATCTACTGCCAGTATGTTTAGTTATTTATTTACGTCATAACAGAGATAATAAACACATACCCATGGACCTTCAATCTGATTTGTGATCTTCAGTTTTACTAGAGTATACTCCAATGGTAGCCTCCTGTAAGATTTAGACAGCTAATTTCATGTATAGTAATTCACATATAAAAATAATACACAAACTTCTCTTTGAATTCACAGTTCATTGACACTCAGTGTTAAAATTATGAACTGCTGACTTGAGTTGTTTATTCTACATGTTAACTGAAGTATTATCATAAACATAGCATGACTAGGAACACATTTGATGGCAGGCAAGATGGTTCAGTGGGTATGCGTGTGTCCTGCCTTCTTGATAAACCTGAGGTCAATCACTAGAACCTATGAGGTAGAAAGAGAGAACCAACTCCCTGAAAATTGTTCTTTCTCTGCCCACAATAAAAATATAAAAACAAACAAATCTGAAGGTAAACCCAATTTAATTAGCATCTCTGAACTTGGTTTCTCATGCTATGAGAACCTTCTAGTCCAGGAGCTGCTGAGACCCTGTATCAGTAGTAGTCACAGAAAGTCAGGTAAGCAGGACCGCTTTCCTAGTGTCACAGATATTTTCTTTCAAAGTAAGCAGAGCTGAGAGTCCAGCAAAGAGAAATTTCTTTCTTGACTTCCTTCTCTCCTGCCCACACTCCTTACACTTATCAACTGTTTTGCCAGGAACAATCAGTCTACCAGCAACTTTTTTTTTCATTTATTTATTAATTTAATCTCTTTATAGCCTGATCCTAGCTCCCACCTCTCCTTTTGGTTCTTCCCTCCCATCTCCCTTTAAAACCAATACAGAGGGCTAGTTAGCTTTATGGCTGTTCAGACTTGAACTGTTGTATGTGAGTGTGCCTTTAGGATTCAGGGACTAAGAAGATTCTGTTGGGATGGAAGAGCTAATCTCACCCCAGACTCTGAGCTCAGCTAGGTCAGTCTTCTCACTCACTGTCATTCTCTGGCACCTGACTCGGCACCTGGCAGTTTCTGATGGCAGCCAAGAGTGCAGTTTCTAGGTTCTGACCATCACAGTTTAGATTATCGTTCTGCTGCATCCAAGCGTGTAGAGTGTAGATACTCAGTATGTTCACAGCAAAACCTGTAAAATATAGGCAATTGATTAATGAACTCACAGACTCACCGGAAAGATGAACAAGGCAGCAAAGCATGTCAATGTAGCTCACAGTGAGCAGGCCCATGTGAACTCCATAGAGAAAACTTACAGAGATACCCAACTCTTGAAACGAATGGTTGATGTTGGTGAAAATTACAATAAAGACTGAAAACATAAAGATGGGATTCCAGTTTAGCTTGAACAGTAAAGAATCCTCCCGCCACCCGCTTTCCCCCATACAAAATCAGACAGTAAAAGCCACCTGGCAGAGCTGGAAGGAAGTAGCAAACTGAAATAGGGGCTCTGAGCTCCTTTTTCTGGTCTGAAGATTTTTATTAAAATTACCTATGTCATAAAACAGGGAGAGGCATTTGCTACCAGTGAGGATAATTTGGTGCCATAACCATATTCTCTGCAGAGCAGGCAAGACTCTGCCTTGGTACCTGGAGTCTGAAAGAAAAAGTCTGAGAACAGATGTGAATGTTTCAGACTCTGAAGCTGCTAAACTCGCAGGCCACTTCCGGCTCTCCAGGATGCCCTGCGCGAAGTGTCTTTGCTCCTGAGGACACCTGATTTTCCT
Source organism: Pachyuromys duprasi (assembly GCA_028658305.1). NCBI lineage: Eukaryota > Metazoa > Chordata > Mammalia > Rodentia > Muridae > Pachyuromys > Pachyuromys duprasi. The sequence continues at coordinate 6,086,877 of CM053749.1, forward strand.
GCCTTCTGAGCAGGGAGGAGAGAAAGACATTTCTACTGTGTTCAGATTACTCTGTTCTGGTAAATGAAAATATGCTTGCGGTGTCACTGCAACCCCAACTGTCCCAGAGAGCAACTCTTGACACCGAGAACCAAGAAGTTCTGCCTCCTGAAATCTAAAACAATGTGTTGTTAAGCAGCCCCCGCTGCCATCTCTGACCTCGAGTTCTGCCTCTGGTGTGCTGTAGGAAGGTGAAAAGGCAAAGCATGAAGACATGCTTATTTCAGGGAGCACAGGGTTTACCATTCAGAGGGGTACTAAATGGAAAGCAATCAGGGAAGGAGGAAAAACGAGAGAGCTTTGGGGCATGGCATGTTCATCCTGGGGCCAGCATTATGATCAATGCCCAGTGAACCTCTGTGGCTATTCATGTTCCAATAAGACTTGTAGAATTCTCTGGCAAATAGAGTCAGACACTAATTTTTGCAGCGATGTCCACTCTCTGACCTCACATCCTAGCCCTTCTCTGGGTACCCTGGAAATTGAAACATCTAAGGCAAAGATGTCCTCAATGTTCACACTTTTGTTAATTCATTCTTGCCTGATTCTCTAACTCAAACTTGGACACCCCAGAGATGCTGTTTTCTTCTGGGCCACCTCATCCTGGGAAGCTGCTTCTTCTGGTGCCGGGATATGTGTTCCCTTTGCCTTCACCAGCTCATTCCCACCACCTTTTCCCTAAAACCCACGTATGAACCTTCACAGGATGGTTAATTTTGTTTGACAGAATTTAGAATAACCATGGAAACAAAACTCTGGGGATGTCTGAGAGGTGGAAAGACCCAAGGTGAACATGCGTGACAGCATCCATGAACTGGGTTCAGTATGCATAGAGAGGAGAGGGGGAACTGAACCCTAGCTTCCCTACCCCCCACCCCCTGCTTCCTGCCTGAGGGTGTGAGATGAACAGCCGCCTTACACACCTGCCGCCACGCCTTCCCCAGCATGAAGGGCCGAACCCTTGACCTGTGAGCCAAAACTCTCCTCTGCCAGACACTTTGTCACAGCAACGAAGCAAGAAGTGACAAACGCATCCACTGTGTTTCTATGGTGACTTATGGTCTTGTACGTCATTCTGCCACACTTGGCATTTTATCAGTGTTTAAGCTCTTCCCCTCCCATGGTTTCATCTTTTTTGTACCTCAGCCACCCACCCAGTGGCACTGCCGTGGATTCTGTCATTACCAGTTACTGAACCCCTGCTTCATCATCCCAGTTTCAGGAGGTCTGTTGTGACTCAGACCTTGTTATCTTTCTTGTTTGCCCATCTGGATTTTCTGACATCAGTGCTTATTAAACTAATTGTGATCACAGTAGGAACTAGGGATTGTTGTTTCTGTTATATTTCTTTGTTACCTTCTCATGTCCACAGTGCTCCACTGATATTTCCTGATTTCATGGAAAACGATAATTCTAATTACATTCTCTCTCCTTTTCATTACTGTGGAAAAGTACTAATTCCAGCTGAATCCAGCTTTATTTTTTTCCCTAAAAGCACACACCTCAGCCACATTGGAGAGCAGGATTCATTGGTCTTTCTTTCTCTACAACCCACTCACTTCAGGCAGGTCTCCTTGCTGCCACTCAGAACGCTCTGTTTCCCTGTTCATGTCCCTACTCATACAGGATGACTAATTGCTACGTGTTTCTCCTCTCTCCTCCAACTAAGTCTGCTTGCTATTTCACTGGAAATGTAAAAGCTATCGGTGAGAACTTCAAAGGCTTTCTGCATAACGTCTTCCAGCCCTTCCAAGCCAGCTCCTTGCACTTGTGTTCTCTCCTAGCTCCACCACCATCCTCAGAAAGGTCACCCCTACCAATGAGCCCCTGAATCAGTCCCATGCTCTCCCTCACAGGGCGCCCCCAGCTGGACTCTCCCCTTCCTTCTGAATTACTCTCTTCAGCATACAAACATCTGTTCCCAGCTGTGATGCTCAATATTGGTCGTCAGCCAGACCGAATCTACTGAGTCACCAGAAACAGGCTCCAGGCATATCTGGAAGACAGCTTTCAGATTTGGTTGAGGTGGGACTACCTACCCTGGGTGTAGGTGGTACTGTTCCATGGACTATGATCCTGGGTGGAGAAGCCAGGGGAGTACCAGAAGTCCTTATTTTCTGCTTCCTGTCTGTGGATGTGATGTGACCAGCTGTCTCAGGCTCCTGCTCCCATGAATGCCCCACCACAATGGACTAACTGAACAATCAAACTATGAGCCAAATAAACCTTTCATTCAGGGTTTTTAAAAAATCAGATACTTAGTTATAGAAAACTAAGTAAGGCACCACATTATGACAGGTGTGTGAATAGATAAATACATGAAGAGACAGCAGCTCATACAGGAAAAGAGAGCTCTTGGCTGCCTTTTCAGAGACTGCCTAACCCCTCTGCCCTTTGTAGGCACCTCTCCTCCTCATTTCCATTTCCTGTTCTCTGGTAAGACCACTTGGGTCCTTTTGCTGCAAACAAATTTCTTGCCAGAAACTCTAAGGAACCTCATGCTGCTCAGACCATTCTCATCTCTCATTTATTTTTAAATCTTGGCAACATTTAACATATGTCATCAACTTTTCTTTCTCAAAGCTAACACTGTGAAGGGCTTGGAAAGTAGCTCAGTGGAGCAACCTGTGTGACTGGCATGCTCAAGGCTCTGAGTTCAGTCCCTGGCACCACAGGATAGATAAATGAGAGATTAGAAATCAAACAACATGTGCTGTATAAGCAGACTTTTAGAGAATGTGGCATTGAATATTCTGTGGCTTTGCTGTTTTCCCCCTGTGATGGCGAGATGCCACACAGTCTTTTCTTGTTCTAGTTTTGTTGCTGTGACAAAAATCATCTGACTAAACGCTTCTTGGAGAAAATTATTTACTTGACGTAAACTTTCAAGTCACATTCCATTATTAAGAGAAGATAGGGCAGGCAGGAGCTCCAAGCAGAAACTACGGAGGAACTCTACTTACTGACTCACACACAGACAGACTCATGCTTAGCACACCTCTTCATACAGCCAGATATGACCTGTATAGGGAATGGTGTTGCCCACAGTGGGCTGGGTCCTGCCACAGCATTTACCAATCACAACAGTCTACCTTCAAGACATGCCCACAGGCCAGTCTGATCTAGAACATCTCTCAGTTGAGACCCTGATTCAGGCAGCTCTAGGTTTTGTGGAGTTGTTAGAGTTAAGTAGGATATTTCCCTTCTTACTGTAAGTTTTCTTACAAAATTCCATGTTGAATTCATCCTACTGACCTTTTTTCCCCCTGCATTTGTGAAAAAGAAAACACATCCACATGTTCTAAGAGTGAGTAAGCTTTTGCCAGTTTCTGTATGACAACTATCTCATAAGGTACAGCCACATCTTTGCAAATTGAAGCTCAGGGGAGGGTGAAGGGCTGTCTCAGCACACAAAGATATGAGCCAGGTTGCTATGGTCTTTTATCCTGAGACTCTGAATTGTAGTCTTGCAAAATACATTTATATGAGGACACAGACAAGGGGACACATTATACATTTTGTCACTTTTTATTTTAATACTGCTTCAGAAGAAGCCAACTGAAAAAAATGTTGCATTGGGGAATGTTTCCCTTTTTTATATGAAACCTGGAAATTGATTTAAAATTCTGCATCTTTCAGAGTCAATCTTCAGAGCAACTTGGTTTGCTTTTTTTTCTTCTTTTATAAAACCACAGTATTTTTATCTAACTTGTAGCAGAACAGACTCTTTCATATGACAACATGATATACTGTGCAGCCTTATAAGAATTTATTCCCGACTCCATCAATATTGTGGAAATGTTTTCTCTAACACAGAATCATTTGGGATTCTGAGAAATAAGACATGTCAGATTGTCTAAAAGGAACACATGGTCCATGGTAGGACACCAACATGTGAATAATTACACTATAGTAAATGAAGGAGAGGAATGAGTCTTTTCAATTATTTTGGAGAAGCAGACAAGCACATTTTTAATTTTATTATTTATGTAGATTATGTGAATCCTTTGTGTGTATGTGCACATGTATGTTCAGGTGTCCATGGAAGCCAGTAGAGAGCATCAGATCCTCTTGAACGGGAGTGACAGGCAGTTATGAGTCACCTATTATGGATGATGGGGCTCCCATTTGGGTCCTCTGCAAGAACAGCAAGTACTCTTAGCTGCTAAGCTACCTTTCCAGCCCCAAGAAAATTGACTAATGAATTCACAGTGATTTAAGAGGTTCAGATCTCAAATGATATGCACATCTAATTAAGTAGAAGAAAGAGACACTAAGAACAACCAGTAGACGAATGACTTACCCAGATACCCATTCAGTAGTGTCCTGTTTTGCCAAACCTTCCTTGTTGTAGAGAATGAAAACATCTATTTTGCTGGCATGAAAATATAAGCTAGGCCATGTGATTATTGATCCCCAAGCCCTGGAATGTCTCCTTCAAGATCTACGATTGACCTCCCTCACTTCTCTGATGGGATCCCCTCCCACCCCCTAGAACACCCTACAACAGCCACAATGGGACCCTTGCCTCTCTTATTGGGCCTTGCTGTGTTTCTTTTTGCAGAACATCATTCCCCAGATAGCTATACATTCTTCAATCTTTTGAGTACTGCTTTTTTTGTTAATTATCCCCTCATCACCCTACCTCAGTTCATAAACACTCCTTCCTATCCGTTTTACCACCTCTAGTCCCCAAACTTCCAATATTGGTTTTATTATCTGTTGCATCAGATAATAATGCATGGTATACTCTTATATCCTTATTGGTTCTTAACTTGAACATGAACGCGTTGGATACCATTAGGTAAGATTCTGCTCTGTGCCTATGTTCTACCATAGGTTTCTTCCAGCCACAGGCTGACCATTGAGACTGTGCCTTTCCACTCTGGAATCATGTATTAGCATGTATACTGACAATCAATACATAGATGAACATTTGAATGTGCATGTCATATGTGTGCATGTGAAAGAAGAAAGTGTGCTGGGGGAGGGCTCAAGGTTAAGATTCACTCGCTGCACATTCATGAGGATCAATGCAGGCTCTGGCACCCACGTCACAAGCTAATGTCCACATACATCTGTATCTGCTTCAAGGCAGGTACGAATAAAAGAACTGCTGCCATTTCTGGCTCTTGCCCATCTGACAAACAGAATATCATGTTCACACAGAGACCGTACCTCAAAGGAAAAGGTGGAGAATGTTAAGAGGAGAACGCCAGATGCCCTCTCCTGGCCTGTGTGTACATACAAGAATGTAAACTGACCCCCACACATCTAAACATGCATCCATAAATAGACACATATACACACAAAATAAAAACAAATACATAAAATCAATAGAAGCTAAGTGTGGTATTTTGAATAAGAATGACCCATATAAGGTCATATGTTTGGATCCTTCGTCCTCAGTTGCTGGAACTGTTTGGGAAGGATTAGGAGGTGTGGCCTTGTTGGAGGAGATGTGTCACACAGATGGGCTTTGAGACTTCAGAAACCTCCCACAATCCCCAGTGTTCCCCTACTCCTGTGCATTTTCTTTCTGCCGCCTACTTTCAGCATCAAGATTTGAGATCTCCATTGTTTCTGCTTTCATGCATTTTCTCTGCCATCACAGACCCTAACTCTCTGAAACCATAAGCCCAATTAAACACTTCTTTTATGAGTTGGTCATGGTGTTATGTCCTAGCAACAGAAAAGTAACTAAAAGTAACTAGGGCATTAAAGAAATACAGGGTCAGTAGACTTTATAACTACAAAGACAAATTCCATCCAACCAATGCAACAGAAATTCCATGCAACCAATTCCCTAGCTCACATTTTTCTTACTTGGAAAAAATATATGCCAGTGTGTATTACAGGATTCTTAAAATTGGAAAATAAAATGACATTTTCTATTACTGTATAGCAGTAGAAGCATTTAAATCCATGCTTAATAACTGCTTATATTTTTAATAAAACATCCTACCTTTAAAAGCATGAATAGGTTATTATTGATTTCAAGTCAACACTTATTTTGATTTTCTAACAGCAATAACAATATACCACTATTTTCATAGTCAAAGTACAACACACCACTATTTTCGTAGTCAAAGTTATACGCTGAGATGGTCAGGGACCTGTCTGTGATCCAGTTGTTACTAAGCAATAACATGTTCTCTATTGATATTGAATGTGGTGCTTCTCTAGCAGGCTCATGCTGGGCTAATTATGGAGGGAGGCTGGAATTAGAGCATCATCACATTGGAGCCATAGTCAAGAGACATGAACTGATTATGAGTGTAGGAAGAGACATTTTGATAAGGAAGAATGTCTTTGTATTGCCTTAGAGTATCTCCCTGCTTATGAGTTATAAGCTAAAAGGCAGTATCTATACAATGGAAGAATTAGAGAGTATCCTAGTCAGGTGATCAATATCACGCGTCGAGTCAAGGCAGGTAGGTGTCCTGGCCCTGTGGATATGACACCTTGAGAAACGCACAATATAAAATCATTATGTTGGTTTACTGCTTCCAGATGATTTGGTCAATGTTAATTTGCTGATGTTGTGATACAATAATCACCTTAGAGAATCTTTATATCTGTGAAATGTACAATGAAGTTTAAGCCACAAAAGGGCTCATTATAACAATTGCTTAGGTAGTTTGGAGAAAAACAGCGTTCCAGGCAGACAAATAGATTGATCTATATCTAGACAGAGTAGGGAGTTTAAAAGCAAATAAATTAAAGTGTAACAGGTGAATCTGGGAAAAGTGCATGGGGTGTTCACATATATGTTTGCACTATTGTTGGCATTTTTTTTTCTGTTTGAACTCTTTTCTACACAATATTTTTAAAAATAAGCTCAGTAGCTGATAGATTTGTTTTATTTGCCTCATCTGAAAGCAATTGTTTTCTTTAGTAAATACCTAACTTACAATCAGGCAGGCACTTAGTCTCCTGGGAACTCTGATGTTTTGTGCATAAAAATAGCAATTGAGAGGTGTTTGATATGCTAATATCTTACCATGTCTTCATTTTTTATTATTTATTATTAATGAGATGCAGTTGTCTTTGAATCCTGCTGAGTGTTTAATAATGGAATTGTGCATCATTCATTTCCAAATGTCTGTGTCCCATATGTGTTAGAAACACAAATTCAATATGCTCTTCAAGTAATTTCATAAAGAAGAACCTCAGATGTATCAGCCAAATAACGCTATAAATTCATGCTTCTATGCTCTGTGGCTGCATTGGCTTGGTAGCTTGAGAGGTAATCTGTTGTAGGTGAATACCCCTAGAATGGTATGTTTAATAAAGTGTTTACTGAAATCCACAGTTGAGTAAAAATTTACTTGCAACAGCTGGTTTGGTTATATTACATTTCTTAAGACCCTAGGTTCTTTATGAGATTAGAATAAATCAGTCTTTGGGCTGGAGAGATGGCTCAGTGGCTAAGCACACTGCCTGCTCTTGCAGATGATGTGGGTTTGGTTCCCAGCATCCACATGCTGACTTACAACTGTCTGTAACTTCAGTTTCGGAGGACCTCATGTGTTCTTCTAGACTCTATGGTACCTGCACACATGATGCACAAGTAAACTCAGATACTCATATGTACCCACAACAAAATGAATAAGTTTCTCACAATTTCAATAAATCAGTCTTTAAGTTTTGGTGGTGCCATCTCCAGTTGGTCTTAATCTTAAGTATCTCCCCAACTTTTATTCATGTACATGTCCTTACCATGCACAGTGCAAGATCTGTCCTTGGCTAGTGTGGGAAGAGGGAATGAAACTTACCTCTTAAGAGAGGGATGAGAATGCATAAGAGAGCCATGTCCTCAAAGATCCTCTTTTCTTCTCCTCTTGTCTCTCCTTCTGTTTTCCTTCTTCTACTCACTTTTCCCCTCTTCAGTTCTGTCTTTCAAGCTCAATACTGTTATTCACAAAGTGCTTCAAGCAGGAGAACTATAACCACAGCTCTATGCTGTGGGATGAGTGACAGGATAAGTAGAGTGATGTTTTCATGACCAGACCATGTTCCAACTGTAATGAGGAGTGGGAATGAGCAACTTCCTGCATTTCATTCTCCATGTGGCCTTTGCAGGATCAAGGCAGAGATACCCTTAGGGCTGTTGATGAGCGTGAAGAGTCTTGACCCAAACAGACCTACTCATCGCCCGTCTTTGCTGCTTCTTAGCCATGTGAACATCATAAACCACACGGCACACCACAGGCTTCTTGCCGTGCTGGGAATGATATCACCACATCAGAAAAGCACTTGTAAGGGTAGACACTGCATCATACACTATTTATACTGCTATTTTCTTTAGCAGCAGAATCCTCTAATAGTACTTTATAGACAACTCAGTCCTTTCAATCCAGGATGCTTTTTCTAGATCTTTCATTGAAGAGCTCAAGGAGAGAATGAAATACATTCCTCTCTTTTGAATTCTTGTCGTCACGAGCTCCCTGACTGGTATCAACTGCATTTTCTAGAAATGTGTGGCAACCGTTGAGTGAATAAAATAGTCTAAGCTGCTAATAGCCAGATATTGTGTTGGCAAAAGCCAGAATTATCTTTGTGATTTGAATTTTTTTCTGGATAAGAGATGAAAAGTCTTTGTCTACTCTTCCGCACTGGCAGAGTTCCAAACAGAACATATGGTGGCTGCCTGTCTCACGTCCCTGTGAGAGCGGCCTATAGAAACACTGTGGAGATGGGCTGGCATCAAAAAATAGTGTTCGTGGTGCTCACACGATCCCCATCTTCCAAGAATGTCCCTTGCTGAATGTGTGAAGTGGCCAAGCCAACATGTACATGGCATTATGAAGCCTAGAACCATGGCTACCAGCAGCCTCCTCTATCATGGCCTGTTGACACACAAAGGACACCCCTTAGGAAAGGGAGAATCTGAGTTAGACTCTCTGGACTTGGATTTGAACAGCTGGAGTTTGCTGGGTGTTTTTCAATAATCTGTGGAACGTCTGAAAAGCTCTTGTTGAGAGTGTTGTATATGTTGAACTTTCCTCTGTAGGACTCAGAAAAACATTTCTGTTTCCTATGCTCCCCGCACTAGGCAAAGTACCTGGCTTGTATGAAGCCTCTTCTCTGTCCTTTCAGCCCTGCCATAACTTATTTTCTCACCAATAGAAGCCAAAAATTATGGCTGAGAAATGTGAGCTCTTAACCACTATTAAATGAAATATATAAGGAGCTAAAAAACTTGAAGACACCTATACAAGGAGGCTGACTTGAACACCACAGGGGTGACCCTCTATTTGATAGTGTCAGACACCCAAAGCACAATGTCTTTATCCTCATCATCTCAAAATAGATGCAGATTTTCCAGCATCATGTCCTCATTTCATAATACATGTTAAGAGTCACAGCGAAAGTCCTAAAGGAGAAAAAAAATCAAAACATCTCCCAAAGCAGGCACTGAGCCAGTATCCAAAGATGCTGTTGTTGGTTAACCTGCTGGACCAGAAGAGAAGTGGAAAGAAATTTACTAGCTGGATTGGAGATCTATTTGCCAAATCCCAAGAGAATCTTGAACTGTGCTTATGTTAGAATGGTGAGTGGGTTTTGAGCAGGTGAGTGTGTGTAGGTCAGATCACACTTGTGTTCTATGCTGTTAATTCAGGTGAAGTTCAAAGAAATGGAGTTTGGAAAGTATGATGAAGTCTTGCAAAGCAGAACACCCAGCCACAGTAGTCCACACGGGTTTTAAATGTCTGCTGTCTGTCCTGTTGGAGGAGATAAAGCCCACGAATACAGTCCCATGATGGCTTTACTCCACTCCATGGCAGACAGGTGAACTCAATTCAAAGAGTATTTTGGGGTTCTCAGCTGTTGGAGAGCAAGCACTGAGCTGAAGGCAAAGCAAGTGTGACTCGGGTTACAATACGAATGGACCTTGAAGGCTCAGGATTGCACAAATGTGCAATCCCCGTGCTTACAGAGGATAGATGGAATGTATCTATCCGGAGGCATGGGAATCCTCTGGGGGTCATGGGCCAGATACCCTGGATTGTGCAGCTGCAAACAAGATTCTGTCTCAAACTAGAGGACTGACATTGGAAGTTGTGCTCTAACCTCCGCAAAACACATGATGTGACATTTAATGCAGAAATGCTCAGTAAACACATACACACACTCACACACAAACACACACATTTACACATTACACACTATGGATTTACACACATAAAAATATTTTAAAGGAAACAGTTAACTACACCAAGCCAGACAGTAAAGGATAAACCAATTTTACATGATTCTTTTTATGAGGAATACCTACAGAAATGGAGTTCCTGGAGACATAGGTAGGGAAGTGGTTACACAGGGCTGGACGGGTGGAGGAATGGAAGTTTTCTCAGAGCTTTGGTTTGGTTCTGAGGCAGGTTGCTGATATTGAACATTTAGCTTCATGAATATATTTAATACTGCCAAGTCAAAATCTTTTGGAAACCATAAATATCATTCTTTGTATGTTTTACTATGGTGAACATACACACACACAAATGGGGGCAGGTGAGAGGGCTCAGTGGGTAAGGAGACTTGCTGCAAAGTCTGACAGCCTGAGTTCTGTTCTCTGGAGCCCATATGATGGAAGGAGAGAAGCAACTCTAAAGCCTACCAAGTACACACGTTAAAACATTCTTTAAAAAACCCCACATAGACACAGAACAAACAGGATAAGAGCAAAGTAGCCATGATCAAGATGCTCAAAGTGGCAGGAGTTAAAATGAAACTCCTCCAAAGCTGGCTATTTGCTACTCAGTATCCCAGAATGAGGGAAAGCATCTTTCAGGACCAGCAGGTGGCGAGGACATTGATAACTAAGTCAAATAATGCATATTTCTGCTGTTTGGAAGTGTTTACTAGTGTGAGGCAAGATTTTCTGGGTGTTTTTCTGCCTTGAGGTAAAATGGTGTGGAACAGAGAGAGGTATTTGTGACATTTCTGAAGATGAGTGAGGGGACCTGTTGGCAACTGGAGGATGGTTTGTAAAAAGAGAGGTGTGGCTTGCAATGTCTCGTTTGGCTTGCTAGTGCCTTATTGCTGACATAAAGAGCTCTATGGAATTTGCTATATGATTGAGCAGCCTTGTCGGTTAGGTATAAGATTTGGACATCAATGAAGTTGCTTTGAGCATAAGTGGAGTAGTGTGAGTTGTCAGGAAGGAAATGTTAATGAGGTGGTGTGATTGTAGCTTTTGCTTTGGGCTGTTGGTGTGAACATATAAGGTGAAGTGAAGTTAGTGGAAGTTCGAGAGAATCCAGGTGACAAGGGCTGCTTCGCGGTCTTATTAACTGTTAATCAGCCAGCTCGTACATGAATCAGCCAATAAGTGGTGTCTAGAAATGTCTGTCACTCATTGTCAAACAGTAGTCCACGTCAGTCCAGCATGGGAGCTCATGCGCACAAGCACCCATGTAAAATAAAGACAAACAAAAACATGAGGTCTAATTTGGGTATCTTTCATCTTTGCATTGATTTCAAAAGAACGTGCTTTTTCACCACGAGTATATACTGAAGGCTTTGGGCCAGAACTGCAGGAAGGACTTGAACACTGGAGAAAGAGAGTCAAGAGGATTACCGTTATTTGAAGGGATACCAAGAATGAAACCCTGTCTCAGAAAAATAAATCTATAAAAGCGATAGCCCATATTGATTTCATGTGACTAAAATGCTCTCTTTTATTACTTCACAGTGGCACAAAACATGTTTAGTGTGATGTCATCGAAGTGTTGGCAGCTTGAAGTTCTAAATGGTTGTATGTGCCTCTATAAAAAACAATGGGGGGAAGAGAAAGATGGCTCAGTGGTTAAGAGTGTTGGCTGCTCTTCCAGGGAACTTGGGTTCAGATCCTAACACCTGTCTCACGGCTCACAAATTGTCTGTAGCTCTAGTTCCTCTTCTGGTGTCAGCAGGCACTTCATGCAGACGGTGCCCGGGCATACGTACACAGGAACTCCCACATAAAATAAAAACAAAAACACGAGGTCTAATTTGGTCTCCTTCATCTTCTGCCTTTGCAGTGATTTCAAAAGAATATGCCTTTTGACCACAAGAATATAGGGAAGGCTTTGAGTCAGAGTTACAGGAAGGAGTTAACATCATTTGTGGAAATGGCAACCCGTGTTTTAAGAAGAGTTAGAGTGAGATCAATCTGGCTTGTCATTTAAACAGGGGTTCTCATCTTGTTTTATCAAAGAGCAGAGATACGCAGGCTCGCAGGGCTGGGACGTTCCCTAGTGGATCCGAGGGATATGACCCTGCCTTGTAAACACTGATTTCAAGAAAAACTAAACTTGAATTTAATTTTCCTGATGCTAAATGCAGTCACTCCCCAGTGGCCAGGTCCGCTGTGTGGCAGCATTCCGACAGCTGTTCAGGTCTTCACTCCCTTGTTGTCATGGCTAAGATGGTTAATTTTTTAAAAATTTATTTATTTTTATATCAATCACAGGTTAGGTATTTTGCATCCCAGGCATAGCCCCCTCCCTCATTCCCCCCCACCCTCCCACTCCCTCCCTCATCTCCCTCCTTCCAGCCCCCTCCAAGTCCACCAAC
>CM053749.1:6108370-6122167 GCA_028658305.1 Pachyuromys duprasi
TATATATATATATATATATAAAGAATTCCTATTTAAACTAGATGAAAACCATTTTTTGGTTTGTTTGCTTTTGGTGTGTGTGTGTGTGTGTGTGTGTGTGTGTGTGTAGTAGGAATCTGTGCTTGAGTGTGTATGTACACCCAAGGTATGTGTGTGTGTGTGTGTAAGTCAAAGGGCAATTTTTTAGAACCGTTTTTCACCTTACACTTTGTTTTGAGTTAGGGTCTCTCTTGTCTCTGCAATGCTTTATATTCTGGGCTGGCTGGCTTGCAAACGTCTGGGGATTTTCTACCATCTACCTCCCATCTCACTGTAGGAGTGACGGAATTACAGATGTGCACCACCACATCCAAATGTATGTGTGTGTGCTGAGGATCAAACTCAGTTAATCAGGCTCGCATAACAGGCCTTTATTACCTGTAGAGGCATCCTTTTTGTTTAAAAGTACATTTAAAGGAGGCAGCAGATCCATCATGGTAAACACCTTTAACAGAGAATGCCTAACTACCGATGTTGGGATTGATTGGATATTGATATTGTTATCTTTCTCTCCAGTTGGGAGAAAGAGTTACTGATAAAAAGTCAGAAGACCTAGTATTCCGTGTAATAAACAGAAAGACCTTCACTAATGTTCCTTGCCCATGTGCCTTGCCCAAGCACCCTACTTCAACATTTTTGTGAGAATCACATTCACATATAGGAAAATTCAAAGCAGGAAGATGTGTAAAGCTGAGAACTCCCTTTCTGGTGTAAAAGGTGGTTCTTGGATCAGGGCCAGTACTCTCTCTTCCTTCCTATCACTTAATCTTTCTGCCTAGCAGTCACCACTCTGTTCTGTCTTCCCTTGTTATAACATATAGATACATCTGCATCCCCACTTCCCTTTTCCTTCTGTTGTGCATGTTTGTTGGTGGGTTTGTGTATCCAGGGCTGGCCTAGAAAGGTCCCTGGAGACCCCCAAGCCTCCCCTTTCCAAGTGCTGGGGTTGCAGGTGTTCCTCACCACAACTGGCATATGCAGTGCCTGGGAGAGAGCGCAGGGCTTTATGTGTGCTGGGCCATATCCTCAAGCCCCACCTCCCTTTGTGGGTGTATTTATGCACAGCAAAAGCTCCACGTGGTACATCTTCTTCCCCTTGAGGAGGACTCTTTAACAGTCTTGGAAAGAGACACAGTCCACAGTTACCTGCGTGCCTTTGTACTCACTGCTACTTTGAGGCAGGGTCTCTCTTTTTGTTTCTGTTCAGGTGCTCATAAAGGCTAATTGACCTGCAAGGACAGCTTGTTGAAGATTCTATGTCTGTGCTTGTGACTGGTAAAAACAAAACAAAACCAAAACCAAAACCCAAACAAACAGAATTTTGCAATCCAAAACTAAAATTGGATAGTGAGTAAAAAGAACAAATTTTGCAAAATATGTAGGTAGAAACACATCCTTCTCATTAGTTAGGGTCCCTAGTGGGGGCCAGGAAGATGGCTCAGAGGTTAAAGGCTCTTGCTTCTAAGCCTGACTGATGATCTGTGTTCAGTCCTTTAGACCCATGCCACAGTGGGAGAAAACTGACTCCTGAAAATTGTCCTCTGACCTCCACACACATGCACTAGTACATTCCTATCCATCTAGAAATAAATATAAATTTAAAAATCCTATTAAGTTCTAAGACTCCAATCAAAAGACACCAATTTTCTCCAGCACCCTCACTTTCTGCTAGTCCGGTACTTTCATCCCATAAAGATAACCACCAAGGACTCTCTGTGGGAAAAAACAATGAGTTATAACCCCAAACAAAGGAGCATTATTCTCCACCAAATAATTTAATTACTGAGAAATGCTTTTTGGCGAGGCATGGTCGCCAGCATCATCTTCCATCTTCCTGCTATTTATCCATGCTCTGCATTACCTCATTCATTAGTCCTGACAAGGGACTGCATTTGTAACGTTGCCTGACGGATGTGTTACATGCCTCAGTCTTAAAATATTCCTCTCTGAGCTGCATGCTGCATACTTGGGGAATGATGTTAAATCAGCCTTGGCAATACACTGCTGTCATGGTGCCAAGTAACTCAGGGGGAAAAATGATAAGGGTATAAAGAGATCAATAAGGCAAGAGAATCCGTGCCTTCAAAAGTGAGGCAAAATACGAGAAAGACTATCCATCAAGCACTAGGGCATAAATAAAGCAAGCGTGTGCTGTGTTGGGGGACACCCTTACACCACGGTACAGCAAGCCATTATCCCGGGAGTAGTAAATTTCCCTTACATTTTGGTAATTCCTTTGAACTTGGTGTTTCTGAAGTGCAGACACAAGGGCTCCCAGCACACTGATCAGCTTGGCATTACTCTTCTCCCCCTTCTAATAGAATTAAATGAGGATGTGGCTGATGAATGCCAAGGACAGTTCTTAGACCACTTTGATGTGAGCGGTCACCCTGGCGAGTGCTCCCTGTGTAATGAAGATTTGTGTAACTCTTGCCTCTTTGTAAATATGAATTAGGCAAATACATTTCTGCCCTTTGAGGTGCTATAACTCAACAGAGCCCTCATAAATGTCTGGTCATGTTGGATTTTCAGATGGAAAACAAGCAAATCGTAGATGCTGGCAATTTGGAAATTAAACCCTTCAGTGAGTAATAGATACCCTGATGTGCGTCAGGAAGCAATACTTCCTATTTTTCAGCCAAAAGCCCCACATTATTGTAAATTTGCAATAATAAACAGAATAGCTTGCAGATTCAAGGCAGTAAATTTTACAGCCGGTCGGAAATAGAAATTTATTTTTGTGTGCTAATGTTAAAGAGACTGAGAAAATGGTTCTGAGCCCCTAAATGTCAGCCTGAGGTAGCTGAGCCTGCAGAGTGTGCAGAACATAGGTAGGGGTTTAGCACATGAAAGGGAACCTCTGCTTTAAGCAGATGAAGCTTACAGCTGTGTGCAGGGTAGATCCCAGCCCCCAGGACTGGGGAACAGAAGATGGTGTGAAAAAAGTTAGTGATGCAAGTCTAGACAGAGCAGCGAAGGTAGAAGGAATGCAGATGGCAAATGTGTCCGGAAGTGTGAAGGGAAGCATCCGCAGGGTCTGGCATCTGGACTGAAAAAGCAGATGTATCCAGATGTTAAGTCTCTAGCGCACAGTCGGTCTGTAGCAGTAAGTTGCAAACTTCAAGTTGAACTGTGAATTTAAGTTGAACTTAAGACACCATGTTTAAAAAAAAAAGACCTATGTTGTGATGTAGGACAGCATGTAGTGGTTCCCATAGGTATATAGATCAGCAGGAATTGTCCAGGAAAAGGACCCCTGAACCATGGTCTGAAGGACATTAGAAAGAACAAGTGGGATGGTATAGGGAAACAGAGATTGTTGCCGAATGTACAGACATGGAAGTGGAAATGTGGGTGAATGAGTCTGAGGAGGCAGTTTTCTCTGGGAACTGATGAAATCTGCATGTGAAGGACTCCCCTTCTCCAGCCCCTTCCAGGATCCCACAACCAATCCTACATTGTCATCTTTATATTCTTCTCTTTCAAACATAGCCAGTTGTAATCTTTAGAATTCTCAAAATCTAGTCACTGTGCTTCATCAACTGACAGCATGTTCATATGCTCATGCGTATGCATGTGTGTGTGTGCATTGTTCAAAAGAAAGATTTTTTTTTATTGCAACTGATTAAAACTTGCTTTTGCTGTCTCAGTTTCCCGTGTGTATACGTTTTGATGGTAAGGAGAGGTGATCTGTCTTGGCTTTGATTCAGCGTTTCTCTCTGATTTGGAATTTGTCACGCTGGCTAGGCTGGCGGGCCAGTGACTCTGGAGATCTGTAGCCTGCATGCCTCTCCAGCAATGGGGTTATAGGTGTGTGCTGTGTTTAGCTCTTACATGGGTTCTGACCACTGAGCTCAGAACTTCATGCCTGGATGCAAATACTGCATTCCAAGTGAACCGTCTGTCCCCTCCCATTTCTTCTGTGTTGTCACTGAAGAATAATCTATACTATTAGTTTGTAATAAGGCATGGGACTATCAGTTGGACACTAGAACCAATGAATTAATTACACACAAGCAGTCCTTTTTACTTCGCTCTCCAACAGGTCTGTCTGTGGATTGCCTGTTAGACATGAGTAGTTCGAAGAAAGGAAACACACTGTATGATACATTGGTCTATGTTCTAATCATGGAAATGAAAGTCACAGTCAAACCTCCCCCTCCGCACCGTGGGCTGTTTCATCACACAAGACTGGAGACAGATCAGAGCTCTAGAAGTTCCTTTAGTGACTTTTTGTAAGTTCAATGCAAAGCACAGCAGATCACTCTGTGGAATACGAGGCCTGTATAGCAGGCGTGTACAGCGATGCTTTGGAGTGCAGACAGCTCTTCACCCCACCCCCATCCAGGACACCATTTGTTCCCACTACCCTCCAGCACATATATAATTTTCTTTACACTAGGCAGGTAATTGTCCTAAAATAAAAAGTCAAAGACACTGTTTATTCACAAAATATCCATTTGAATGAACAACTTTTAAAACTCTAATTATTTTTAGCATTAGAGGCTACAAAGCTAGTGTTGTCAGTTTGGGGGCATAAAAACTTCTAGTTGAGTTCAAGGGACATTAGCTGGTATGTTATTTAATCTGTGAACCTTCTGGCAATAAAATCTATTTTATTTTAGTGAATACTTCAACAGTCTACATATCTCTCCCCAGAACCTGTATATTCTAACCATAATGTACCATATGAGAGTTTATTTACATTTATTTTAAGGCATTTCTGGGAGTGTCTTGTCATTCATTCACTTCATAAATATTAGAGTCTGTAGCTAGAATAAAGCTGAATTACTCTAAGATCCCATTCATTAGGGTATGTCTCGATTTGTAAACTAGAAGATAACTATAATTGGATCCATATTAATTACATTCCCATTGTAGTGACAAAGGACTATGACAAGGTAACTTATAGCAGAAAGCATTTAATTGGTTTATGGTTTCAGTGGATTAGAGATGATGCAGAGCATTGTGGCAGGAACAGCCACGGGCTCACATCTCAATCTGCAAGCAGGAGGCAGAGAGAAGAGTACTTGGGTGAAAGAAGCCATTGCAGCTTCAGAGCCTCCTGTAAGACACACCCCTCCAACAAAGCCACACCTCCTGATCCTTCCCAAACAGGTCAATCAGCTGGAGAGCAAGTATGTAAAGATATGAGCCTATGGGGGCCATTCTCATTCAAACTACCACAGAATCTAACACAAAACTATAAACTTTAAGTTGAAGATTCTTTTGTGACCTTTGTGTATGTGTGTGTGTGTGGGTGGGTGGGGGTAACTGATTACACAGTCCTCAAGTGTGAACTTTGTACATGGTAATCACTTTTGCAATGTCAAAAGATTGGACATGCCTGGTAGAGAATTTCAGTTTGGCAAGCATTAGTGGGCTTTGTAGTTTGTGTTGTAAGATTTTCTAGCAAATATATTTGTTACTCTTCTCACTTCAATGGCAAAATAACTGACAAAGGGAACTTAGAGGAAAATGGGGTTTATTACAGCTCATGGCTTGAGGGTATAGTTCATTATGATAAAGAAGGGATGGTAGCCAGAGTGTGAAATGATTCATTGCATTGCATGCAAAGTCAGGAGAGAGAGAGAGATGCTATGTTCACTTTCTTCATTTATTCATTCCCAGTCACCAAACCATGGATGGTACTGCATGTAATGTGTGTCTTATCTCTCTTGTTAAGTTCATGTGGAAACTCCCTTATAGACACCCCGAAAGCGTGTTTCTGTAGCGATTCTAAATGCAGTCAACTGTCAAGGTTATTCATCACATTGGGGATCCGAGAGTTGAACTGGATAAAAGACTGGGCAGTGTGACCTTGCTTCCAAAGAATACTCATGTTCCTGGCAAGGATGGTCACTGTGGAAGCACCTTAGGATTTCACAACAGCCATAGTGCATTGAAGAGGTGACTGTGGGCCAGTTACTTTTCTGTTCTTATGATAAAATACAATAACAAAAAGTAAATTAGAGAAGGAAGGGCTTAGGTGGTTCACAGTTCCAAGAGGCTATGGTCTACGGCAAGGAAGGATTGGCATGAATCTGGCCTGGTAGCCAGGTGATAGCATTTCATCTGAACATAGGAGGGAGAGGGACCCCCCACGAGTATTTAAATACAAGAACTTATTGAAGGTGAGGACAACAGGGTTTTACGCACAACCACTCATTTGAAATGTTTAACGATATTCTGTTAAGCTGTTTTGCCCACAGTTACAGATGAGGAGACTGAAGGGGGGGGCAAGGAAGAATAAAAAAGCAGTTATTTCTGTTGGGCAGTAAGTTGTAAGAACAAGATGCAGGCCTGGGGAGTGGAGTGCTTATGATCTGTGTTTGATGTCTTCTAGCAATGACAGCACCCAACCCCTTCTATACTTCTTAAGAAATAAGCCATTCAGGAGCAAATTCCTGTTATTTGCCAATCTTAGAACTTCAATCACTTTTGTAAATAAAAAGACACATTTGGGAAGTGAAAAGTAGAACCATTTTACTATTGGCTGTCAGTTATTCTCCACGTCAACAGATCACATCTAGTCCAAAGAAAAGGTTCCCGGAAAACTGAGTTTATCCACAGTATTCTGAGAAACCTTCTGAAGTACATGGTGTGCCGATCTATACTACAGGGAGAAAAAAATGAGTATTCCTAGTTTATAATTATGAGAAAGAGAAGTTTGTATGTGTCAATATTTGATAAGTATCTGATTATGTAAAACTGTAATAAATTTGGCAATAAGACTGAATGGCTGTTAGATATAATAGTCTCACTGCCCATAGCAATAAATGTTAAAAATGCTATTTATATAAAATTATCTAATGAAGCACTTCTTTTATTTTTTTTTACATTTATTATTAACTTATTTAGTCACTTATTTATAGATGGGATCTCATGCAGCCCAGCTAACTTCGAACTTTATGTGTAGAAGAAGTTGCACCTTTGATCTACATTCCCATCACTCCCAAGTGCTGGGATTAGGGATATTCACTGCTGCATTTGTGGATCAAGCATGTGGCTTCTATGTTAGAATGTAGTGATTCTCCTAGATTTGATTAGGACTGGGGATTGAACCCAGGGTCTCCTGTGTGTCAGCTAAGAACTTTACCAATTAGCTGTATCCTTACAGCTCTCTTCATGATATTTTATTGTTAGATAGTCTTGCTAAGGTAGCCATGCTAACATTAAACTCATTATTTCAACTATGCGACCTTGATCTTGTGACCTTTCTGACTCAGTAGCTGGTGTCACAAGCCTGCACAAACCAGGCCCTGCTGGCTGTCACATTTTTGATCTGTGTTCTAATATTGTCTCCTGTATGAAATTTTGTTATGTTTTATAGTCCAAATTTCTTAGATTTAGGACTTTAAAAGCTTAGTTCCTCTTCACATTTAATTTTGCTACATCATTAAAATATGAATAAATAGGCTAATAAAACAACGGAACTATTTTATGTCACAGAGTTTCAGTTGTTGTTTATGGATCTGCAGCCTTTCTCTCTTAGCTCATTGTAAGGAGTTCTCCTTTTGGGATTTGGCTCTGTTTAGAAAGAAGAAGCCTAATATGGTGGCATTTTGGGTGGATGATGGGAAGTAGAGAGCCCTCTTCTGGGTGTTCCTATAAAGCTCTTGATGCATATAAAAATGTAGAATTGTCTAGATAAAGAGCTCACCTGCAAAAGAGAAAAGCATTAATTCTGTACCAACAGTTAATGTCAGTCTCCTTCCCCTTTCCATTTTCTTTCTCCCTCTCTCCCTCCCTTCTTTCCTCTTTAATTTAACAAATTGAATTGTTTTTATAACTCATTAGCCATCAGTAACCACATCAATAATATGCGATGTGAAATAACTTTTATTTGCCTGGTATAATTGTCTTTGAGGCTTACTGTGTCTGTATGCTAACCTAGGCCTTGTCCTGGAAGCTTCTAACCTCTGTACAATATAACCTAGGCTAGAATGTCTTTAGCTTCTGAGACTTACTGCTGAATAAACTCACCTTTTGAAGCTCTTTCTGACATCTGGCTGGATGGTTCAACTCAGCTGTTCTGGCTAAAACTCCTCTCCAAGATGACTGATTCAAACTGGCTTTTCTCAGCTTCTGACTAAATTGCTTTGCTTGACCTCAAACTAACTCTAGCAGTCTGTTCTAATCTTCTGGCTACTTCTCATTCTCTGGATCCTTGTGTCTTTACCTGTGTCTAGTTTCTTCTCTCTTCAGCCTGTCTCTGTAAGACTCTTTTGGTTAAACTGCCCCTCTTCTCTCTCCTTGAACTGCTCTTAAATCACCTCTCTTCCTTCCTATTCTCCTGAGAGTTGGGCATATCCTTTCTGTCATCTCTTTCTCTGATTCATCAGTTTATCTGCCCCTCAGTTAGACATCACTTTCAAACATGGGTGCTTCCGTCTATAAACTAACTTTACCTTCATTGTTTGGGATTAAACGTGTGTACTAAGGGAGTGTCTTCATTCCATCCAGATTACACAGACCTAGATGGTGTTTGGATGTAATCAGAGCAGTCATGTTGCTGGATCAAAATTCATCTACAATGAGATTTTAATATGAAAATTAGTTGATTGAGTGAAGAAATAGCTTCCTGTTGGTGTAGCTATAATGTTATTGACTCAGGGTGGGGGCATGTTGAAAGAGTCAGCATTGAATTACTAGTAATAAGGTGTTGCTTCAGCTTGTCTTTGTCAACTATACTTATCAATCTCCATTCTGCATATGTAGGAGGTCATACATGATGTAGCTAGGATTAATGGTCAGCATTATTGCTATTTATAATGTCATGTAAAGGCTGGAATTATTAGACTTTAAAACATAGGATGGGATCTTAAAACACAGTTATTTAACATTATTTAAAAAGATTTTCTAAGCCAGGCCCAGAGATGCACACTTGTAATTCCAGCACTTGGAGAGGCAGAGGCAGGTGGATCTCTGTGAGTTCAAGGCCAGGCTGCTCTACAAAGAGAGTCCAGGACAGCCAAGGCTACAGAGAGAAGGCTTGTCTTGAAAAGATAAAACAAAACAAAAAATCTAAAAATTAAAGAAAAATTTAAATAAGTTCCATTCCTATTGAGTGTGTGTGTGTGTGTGTGTATGTGTGTGTGTGTGTGTGTGTGTGTGTGTGTGTGTGTATACAGGCGACTGTGGAGGCCTGAAGAGAACAAGCTCCTGGATACCCTGGATCTTGAGGGAAAGATAAATAAACTATGCAGTGAGTGCTGAGAACTGGTCTTGGGTCCTCTGCAAGATCTGTATGTTCTTAACCACCAAGCCATCTGTCTAATCCCTATTTGAGAATTTTAAATCAGGATAAAAAATAGTTATTCCATACAAACAAATCAATTCTTATTCTTCCTATAAGTTGAATTTTACTTCCTGTAAGTCTTTTTCAGTACCATCCACTCTGGTAAGGTGTCATGTCAGCTGAGAGCTATTTTATATGACACATAGACCCACTTCCGGAGTGTTCCTCAGACAAATAGCAGAGGCTCCCATTCAGAGGTGTGGGTACTGTCCTATTCCTAGAGAATGCTCTTAGTCTGACACACTCCTGTAGCTTACACTGTAATCTGCACAGTCATGGCTCATTTTTTCATAAGCACCAACCTCAACTGTCACTGCAGTTACGAGATTTTGGAGGAGAATGGTAGGCTTCCGGTGCTATTCTCAGCACACAAACATGGTGCTTTCAACTTCTGCCAGAACACCATAATGTTGAAGTGGGTGCTAATTTTATTAGTTCTTCCTTGAGGAAACCAGGAGTTGTTCAGCTGAAAAGAGAGATCTGGGCAAAGACCAGGTGCCGCTGGAGTTTGGAGACTTGGCAACGCTTATCAGAGACTGCCAGTGTACTTACAACAGCCACATTTCTCCAGCCTAGAAATGTTTTAATGAAATTTGTTGAGTGGTCCTTGAAGTGCACAATAACTAGTTTACTTATATTTTCAAGTACCGTGAGTTTTAAAATGCTGTTTAATATCTAAACCTCTAAACAGAATTCAATGACTGTTGGTAATGCCTCTTTGTCAACAGAAAAGAATACCCTGCGATTATGCAATCTGCCAAGGTTTTAAAAACTAATATGCAAGCAAAACTGACTCTCATCCTAACAGAATTATGATTAAAAATAACTCAGTAATGATTTGTGAATACCTGAAAACTAATTAGCCATTCCATGAGATGTGATTGTTTCGTTACTGCTCCATTACCACATTCTGGTTCTTGATCAAAATGGAAGAGCCCGGTTATGATGGCTTCATTTCAAGAAGAGTGGTTTCCAGGCTTTAAAAATTAACTAGCTCTTCAGCACCCCCTTTAAGGTAAATGATTCCATCTAAACACCAGAGAGTCACGTTTGAGGATCTATTTCATGAGGGTGATACAGATGATAAAAATTATATATATATATATATCATTTAAAAATATTTTATGCTACATTTTGTATTATATAACAATATATCAATTATAAACAAAGTAAAATCATGTAAAATAAATATATACAACGATGCAATTTCTATAGGTAAATGGGTGATCAAGTATTGGCTCTGTGCATGGCATTACGTTCAGTATTCTACATTTTTTATATTTTAGGCTGACAACCTTCCTATGAAATGAGATGAACATAGCTCCTCCTCTTCTCATGACACAAGGTTGGAGTGCCCAGGTAGTGGTGGGGCTGGTAGAAACGCAACAGGCAGCACCATGTTCCCACCGTTAACAGCAGCCATTACCTGGGCCAGTGGAGAGGAGATGCTCACATGATCGCCTTCTGTGAGCAGTTACCTCAGTTATTGCTCATTTCCATATCTATGCTGTGGGCAGGAAAAGAGGAGAGGGGCAACCTTCCACCAAACTCTATTATCAGTGGCATAATTGAGACCATTGTTTTCAGTCCTCCTAGTCCAGATAATGGAGAGGCAATTGCCTGCCTGAAATCGAAAAAGCTGTAATGCACATGGTTCCTGAAACCATGGCTGAAATTGCCTGGCTGGCCTTAGATATTAATTTAGCTACATTTGTTATGGCTTGTGTGCACTGGATTCAGACCTCCACCTTCATTTGGCTATTACAGACACACCAATGACTGCTATCCCTCCCATCCTGTCCATTCTCTCCTGTTGTGTCTACAGTCATGGAGAGGTATGCAGAGGCAGGGTTGTATGGAGATTAGTCCCGTGTGTGGGAGGAATCCAACATCCACCACAGCATTCTCCCCAGCAGTGGATTGCTTGTGTGTGCCGCTGGCTAAATAATGCACAGTTTAAGACAGGAGCGTGGTCTGTATTCATTTTTGGAACATAGAAGAATTGGTGTGTCAGTCTCATGGGAGACGTTATCCAGGGCTTTACCCTTGAGTGGATAAAAGACCCCAAATCCTATCGTGCTGGAGATGAATAGAAACAAATTGGGTAGACCATCCGCAGAACAGACTGCTGTGTGATGGAGTCCTTGGCTTCTCCAATCCACCAGCCCCACCGCCGTTGGATTCTGCCGGCAGCCAGATGCCAGCAGCAGAGCTGACTGCAGTTTGGCACTACAACGCCAGGATTCTAAGCCAAGGGGAATTGCATGCAAAAAATGTTTAACATTCTCTTTGCAAAAGATTTATGTTTTCAATCCAGTGGGAGAAGTATGTTTAAGACTTAGTCTGCCACAAATGAAATGTGGTTCTCTGACGTCTTGGCTTCAGAGGGTAGAGGTGTGGGGGAAATTAGGAGTGCTGCATGTACTTAAGGGTAAGAAGCTGAATTTTGGTCTGGAGTGGGATTTTTCCCCCACGGAATGAGTTCTAGTTAGACTAGGTAATTAGTACCGTTATTCTGTGAAGAGGTTGTATTGACACTTTGAGGAAAGGAGCTACGTGTAATGTCCTGGTTTGCCCCTTTTACTCAGAGCACATCTGGCAATCTCAGAAGACATTTGTGATTGTTATAGCTTTGTGCAGAGGACGATGTATCTGGCTTCTAATAAGTGGAGAGCCGGTATGCTATTGAATTTCTGACAATGCATGGGGCAGCTGCATGCAACAAAGCAATGTTCTTCCTACAGTGTCTGTGGTAGCAGAGGTGAGGTTCCTTCAATTAAAATTTGTTAAAACCCTTTGCTCTTCAATATTCAAGAAATACAGTGACATTATCTGAAAGAAGGTTTTTTTTTCTTTCTTTCTTTTTCACTACTTTCTCAACTTTATTGCTGGGTGGGCAAGGTTTAGTAGATGGAATCCATTACTTTCTGCAAAGCAGGAACTCTTCACATTCTTCCCTAGCCCTCTCTGCAGCCCTGATCACATAGCCAGTCATCTCACAAGAACGTGGGAGGGCCTGGGGCGGGTGCTGCAGTTTTCAAACTTGAAAAATGAGGCATGTGAACAAACTTACTAAGTGAGTCAGCCCCTGAGGATGAGCCACTGGCCAGTTCATTTTCTTGTCATTCAACAACTGAACTCAGTTGTTTGACATCGTATGAAAAACTCAAACCGTGCCTGCTTCCGATGGTGATGTCCCCTTCAGAAATTAAATGTCAAGATGACTTCATTTATGTTCTGCTGGGAGGGTTGGTTAGTTCAGCGTCTCTTGACTGTGAGTCATCCTCTGGCCCATTGCTTACGTCACTGCCTTAGAGCTCACACCTGTCTCATCTTCCAGGGATGACTTCCAGGAAAAGTCTCTGTATCTTGGTGCCTACATCCAGAGGAGTTGAGGTTCAGTCCTGCTTGTTCAGACATCAGGCTCCTTAGGATCAAATCTGGGTCACAACTGTGTGACCTTGAAAGGGTCCTTCATTCTTTCTCCACCTTCTGTTTCCACCTTGACAGAATAAGAGGTACACTATTTATTTCACTAGGCTCATGCCATGTAACAGCAAATGCTTAGCTACCCACCCAAAACAATTGCCTCAAAATGTCTTCACTGTGGAACAGCAGGACCTTCCTAGAGAGATGCTGTAATTACATTGAATTCTCTAAAGAAACTGGTCTGGATGTTGTAATTGTCAGTCCCAGTATGTGGTGGCTTCTCTTCAGCGACCCCCAATCACTCTCTAAGTGGTGCCATCATGAATAAACACCAAAGCAAAGACTGTGGGTTTGTATAGACACCAGACAACCTCTCTCCAAGTCTGTCACTCAAAGCCCCACATTTGAACATCTCCTACTTCTGCTGTTTCTAACCATGCTGACTCTGCAAACTCATGCCCCCATTGTAGCACAGTGATCTACTGTTCAGTAACCTCAGACCACAAGCCCTCCATACCCCTAAATATGATTTATAGACTGTGGCTTTGAACAATATAGCAAAGTCAATTTTATCTGAAGGAAAATATTATTTTACTAACATTTTAAAAATCCCTTCGTAGTGGCTCAGGATGATTTAAAATCTAATCAATGATAAAATTCCAAATCCAGCAGGAGACAAAGAATGAAAGATAAAGTATAGTTAGCTACTTTAATCAGGAAATTGGCTACTGGGATACATTGACACTGGGGATTATTGACACTCCCTTCTTTCTCCTTCTCTCTCTCTCTCTCTCTCCTTTCCTTCCTTTCTTTTCTTAAGATGCTGTTGTTTCATTATCTGTATTTGACAGCCAGAGCATACAAAATTGCTCTTGTTTTTCACAAGTTAATTCATTTAGGCTGTGCATTTATCAGGCATTCTAGACACCTTCTGCAACCTGATGTTGATAAAGGAATGTTATTTTGAACAGAGGTGGAGAGGAAGGAATTTATAATTTTTGAACACAAAGAACAATTTATATTTTTTT